>JANIJG010006985.1:51711-62093 GCA_024611175.1 Megaceryle torquata | reverse complement strand
GAGTGTGTCCAGAGGAGGGCCACCAAGATGATCAGGGGAATGGAGCATCTCTCGTACGAAGGTAGGTTGAGGGAGTTGGGGCTTTTCAGCCTGGAGAAGAGAAGGCTCTGGGGGGACCTTATAGTGGCCTTCCAATACCTGAAGGGGGCCTACATAAAGGTGGGGGAAGGTCTATTCAAAAGGGTTTGTAAAGATAGGACAAGGAGCAATGGTTTTAAGCTAGGAAAGGATAGATTTAGACTGGATATTAGAAAAAAGTTCTTTAATGTGAGGGTGATAGACCACTGGAATGGGCTGCTCAGAGAGGTGGTGGAGGCCCCATCCCTGGAGTCATTCAAGGTCAGTCTTGATGGGGCTCTGAGCAACCTGCCCTAGGTAGAGAAGTCCCTACTTGTGTAGGGAGGTTGGACCAGATGACCTCCAGATGTCCCTTCCAGCCTAAAACATTCTATGATTCTATGAAAGTGCCATTTTGAGGTGCTGAATTTCTGCCTTTTCCCTGTGATGGTTGAGGTCCCTGAAGGTGCTGGGGCTCACTTCAAGCCCAACAAGTCAGCCTGTTAGAGACAGCTAGCAGCTCACCCACACAAAGTTCATGTTTGGACACGTTAGTGTTTTCTAATTGAAAAATTGGTGAAAAAGATTCTTCACACTTCTGCTTGTTCACTGTTTAGGAGACCTCTGTAAGATGTATATTGAAAAATTTGTTTTATCAGAGCAATGAATGCTTCAGCATTTGCTGCTGGAAGATGTATTTTTATTGGGGGGAAAAAAAAGAGGGTGGGGGCTTCTGCCCATTGTTCTCGTGAACAGCTGTGATCTGACCAGTGCAGAGCTTTTTATCTGTGTGGGAGATAACAACAGCAGAAAAATTAAAAGGCTTGCTTTCTGCCTTTCTCAGCAGTTTACAAAATAGTAACATTGATCAGGGAAATCAAATCAACTGGTAGCAAAATAAAGTTTTTCCCTTGACTCCATATTGACTTGACTTAAAATTGCTGTGAGTGGTGGTGTTTAATTGGTGGTTTTGTACTTATTTTTACTAGTGTAGTAGATGGATATAATCGTCTCTTTGTTAATTATATTTGTAATCTCAAATCAATTTGTTAAATTGATTTCATTTTGTCTTCACATTAAGACTACTTTGTGATGATTTTAGTTTTCTTTCATCATTTTTATTTAGCATTGTTTTATCTTTTATTCATTCTTTTAGGGTAATTTTACTACAAATTATTCTGGAATCTAGTCAGAGGATCTTCATTCAGTGCTGTTTTCCCATTCCCTGTTCTTGAGGATACCTAACTCACCTCCATCTGAAACTTAGTCCTTGTTTGAGTTGTGTTTTACTCTCCCTTCCCTCAAATGCTGAGGAATATTCAATCTTTATTGATTTAGAGGGGTATATGAAATTCCTGTCTAGAGTCAGAATCAAAGCCAAAATTGTGAAAGGGCATTTATTTTACCCTTATTCTAATAAAACTTAGAATATTTATCCAACCTTATGTGTTAGTCATTAGGTAAAGCCCCTAGAGGGAGACATGATCACAGATGGATTATTGTAATGCCTCATCACTCTTATCTTTTCACAGTAACTGAAGTAATTTCTCTAGGTCATTTTGCATAGCTTGTTACTTGATAATTGGGTAGCGATCACATCATTGTTTGTTGGTGTCTGATCAGTTTTGTCTTCCTTTAAAATAAGGGCCTTTTTTAATTTGGCAAGGGGAGATGTATTGGATGAAAGGAGAAAATGCCTCTGCAGCCTTTTTCTAAAAATAAATCTTATAGTGATACAGTATGAAATCTTGGGAAAGGGAAGAAAAAAAACCAAAAAACATATTGTAAGTAGTAGCAACTCACTGACATTGTACCCTACCAACCATCCAGACTTTTTCTTGACTCTATTCAGCACAGGGTAATATGCATATTTGTGATTGCATTTGTAATGCTTCTACTACTGATTTGAAAAGCACAGCAATGAACTCTGAAATGTTTCATTTATCAGTTCTCTCTGTGTGTCTATGCAAAAAGGATTATCCTAGCGTGCTATATTGTTTGGGTGTAGAAAGGGTAATTAACCTGTGGTATGATCTTGTTAATTCAGTTTCCATAAACAGAATTTATTGTGTAGATGTCTTCAGCCATTTTCTTAAAAATGTTTTGTGTTATATGTTTTTTATTGTTATTGGTGGGGTTTTTTACATGAATTCCATTAAATTATCTTATGAAATATTTGCATTTTACCTAAAGTGAATAATCAATATTTTATTTTCCTCTGGTAAAGTAGATTTCCATATTTTTCACTGACTATATGGAAAATGAGCCTTAAATTGTGTTCTTTAAGTTTCTCAACACTTTTATTATATTTCAGTCCCAAAATTTCACAGAGAAGTTCAACCTCTAAAAAGCAAATGCATATTTTAGTAATGCCAAATGGAATGTTCTCAGTAGATGTGCATGCTTTTTTCTTTGCTTTAAATAAATCAAAATGCAAAGACATTCAGAGGAAGGGAAAACTCTGCCTAGTAGCCATATGCTTTAAGGGTTATGATCAAGATTGGTTTTATGCCTGCTTCCTGCTCTGCTACTCTGATTTCAGGCCAGTGAAAAAGGAGCTGTCTCAGTGATGTCAGATCTCTTATGAAATACAGGATCCTGAGGAGTTCCTTTTAAAATCCCTCCTTGAGTGTTAACATCTTTCTGAATTATTCTACCTGTCCTGTTAGCTTTTTCTTCCTTTTCCTTTGATTTTGGCAGATAATCTCTCTTTTCTGCCTCTTCATTCTGCGCCACCCCAGACCTTCTGGAGGTGAAGGGGATCATTTCTTTTTGTCACCTCTCCCATCAAATCAAAACCACAAAAAGCACCTGAAACTTGGAGATGTCTTGGGGAATTGCTGGTATGAGGACTGGCAAAAGATGTGATGCTTTCAGATTAATATATGTGCCAGACAGACTGGACTTACAGTAGGACCTCTAATTGTAGACAACAAACATGCACTCAGGAGCTTAAAGTACTGTGCTAGCCTTTTCCAGGTAACTGAAATCTTCAAGAAAGTTGTCTAATCTCTAACTGGTGGAGATGAATGTTGAAGGGAACATTCATCTTGCCTTACCAATGTTGGGTCTAAATCCCCTTAGGTTGTGTTTGTGGTCCTACATTAGTTGCGTGGGAGGCTCAGAAATGCTGCTATCTTAACCTAGGCACAATTCCTGATGTCTCTCAGGAAAAAGTATCCTCCAGAAGTCACATAGGCTATTGATACAGATTTTTTATTTTTTATTTCTTAAACTTTGATTTGAGCTTTATGTGTTGATGAGTCTACCTGGGCTCCTAGTCATTTAATTGCTCAAGGGACTGTCTCATCCCGCATTGCACCCCATTGCTTTACGTGGCTGAGAAGAAGTCTGCAGCAAATTTTCCTGTCAGTTTTTGCTGGAGTGCGTTGACCCGTTGCGGTACAAAGCGGTCCCAGGTGTCTTCCGTTCCAAGCGCAGACTGCAAGAGTCAGCACTAGAAAGGAAATTTCTGAAAAAGGTGTGTTCTTGGATCACTGATTTCCTATAGAGGAAAAGTTTAGACACTATTCAATACTGGGGGTTTTTATTTTATTTTTTTTGTTTTGTTTGCTTGCTTTTTATTATACTCCTTGGATTTGATTCTATGTCTCTTGTATTTACATTGCTGGTATTTAGCAGGGAGAAATTCTTAAGTTTTAAGGTGACACCTTTATACGATCTATTAAATCTAAAGAAAATACTTGATTGTTGCCCAGTTCATCAGTCAAAACATACATAATTTTTTTTTCTGCTTTGATTTTTATTTTATCTAAATATTTCAATAGTCTCTTTACTCCAGACTTTCACTTTGACTCATATCTTTTGTCTATACAAATATTTAACACTAGATTTGATTAATCAAAGGGTTGAGAAATAATTTACCCCTTATTTTGAAATTGTTAGACATTTAGGATCAAATTTTCACCTTGCAGAAGCATTAAAGGAGCAGTATTTTGACCTTGAATAGGACAGGAATGGTAATTTAAATGTAAGTATAAATTAACTGTTCTGAGACATTTTATTAATATTTTTGAATATGTTGAGTTGTCTGTTGGTCAAAAGTATTCTAGCTCTTTCAAGAGGTGAAGCGAAAAGTGGGACTTTAAGTGGTCAATTGCAGAGTGAGGAAAGGGGACTTCTGAAGAATGTAAGGTAAAAAAAGCCTGATCCAGTATGGTAGTTCAAATGTAGCATCGTCTCTTAGGTCTTATTGACACTTTATTTTGCCTATTAATAAGGATTGTGAAGCACCAGTTTCAGCATGTTTTATCTTGTGTAACAGACAATAAATCCTTGACAAATGACACCCTCGTAGCCAGAAATATCAGAAGGGTTATTTGCTAGTACCTTACAGAAGACCTTCAAGTGCACGGCATGTATATATGTAGGAGCTGCAGCACCCTGGAGATCTGGAGGAAGGCGTGACACGATAAAAGAAGTAAAAGTCACCTCTGTACAAACCAAAAAACCAAGCCCAGTTTTAGCGATGCCAATAGGTACAGTATGGGAAATGAAAAGCCCAGCCTAGATCTTTAAACCAATCTCTGTCCAGTCTGGTTACCACTACCCAGACTGGCTATGCAATGCCCAGTCTCACTTTTGGTTTCTGAGCGTGATCAAATTGCAGCTTCACCACCAGCTTGTCATGAGATAAGCCAGTTTTCTTGACAGGAGATTCTTCAAATGCTAAAAGAAATTTTATATCTGGCTGACGTATTCAGTATTTTCCCAGGCACAAAGTGGCAGTGCTCTCTCCTGGAAAAGCAGGAGAAATTTCTTTGGCTATTATACTTTGTCATTTTCCCTTATTGCTTCAAGTAGTTGAGTCTAAGGAATTTTGACAAAACCTGCAAAATGTTCGTTCCCTCCCTTTTCTTTTTATATGAGTAAGATAATAGTATCTATTCAACCTGAGATTCAAGAAGGTTCTCTTGTCCTGTGTCTGTTGACCTGATAAACTGTTTATGTGATCCTTTAACCACACAGTTAAGGGCATAGGTCTTTGTCTTATTGCCCCAAAGTACTTGCAGGTGCAGACTGTTTGTCGTTTTGTCATTTTGGTTGGGGTGTCCACTGAGTACTGCTAAGGTGCAGGCTTCCTCCTGTTTCCCTCAAGTATTACTGGTTCCAGTAATAAAATGCCCTGGTTTGAGTAATTCATATATAGGATAGGAGGAATCTTTGACCGTCCAGGCCAAATGTAGTCAGACTCAACTGCAAGCCATTTCAGTTCTGGCTTAGAGGTGTTCCAGAGGTCCATTCCTGCAGAGCAAGGCTGTGGGGGCAGGCTTGTGCCTCTTTGCTTGGGTCCTTGCAATTTTAGTCATTAGTCTTTAAAAGCCTTGTTTTCACAATAGCATTTAAGCATTTAAGGACCTGCCTGTTTCTCTCTGCCCCCCCCCCCCCCATGTTTTTGTACAGTTCTTCAGGTATTTATCTTTAGAGTTTTATATCTGTAACTTTTATCAGCTTTCCCTAGCATTCTTCCTTTCAACTTTCAGTCTGAGCTTGCTTCTGCATACTGTGAAATACGATGTGTAGTTGGATCATGCTTTACCATTAAGTAACATTTAATTACATACTGTCTTTGATTTGTCTGTCTCAGTTAGGTTTTGATAGATCACTTCTGTTCAACTAATCACTTTCTTCCTATGGAATGTTGGTGAGAAATATCTTTTTTTAATCAAAGATTCTGAAATCACATTTTTGTTGTTGATTATATCGAAGTAGCTTGCACATTGTTTTACACCAGAAAACAAATCTAGATTATCAGCATTTTGTATATGTATCTGTATTATGACACTGCAGTTTTTTTCTAGGGAACTTAGTTTATGTCTGCCATTAAGATGGATGTGTAGCAGATGCTGTTTTTAAATGAAGCACTATTGTATAGGCTGATGGATAGAAAGTTTGTCAAAACTAGTGAAAGCTTCTACTGGGGATACAAAACAGCTGGAAAAATTCATTCTCATGGGCTGCTAGTATGAATCTCTAGTTCAGTTGTGCTGCATTTTGATTTGAAAGATTCTATGGAAGTGTCAAACATAGTTCCTGATATTCTCTATTTTTATGATATTTGCAATTTGGTATTCACCTTTTTATTCTCAGCCAGCCATTTTTATGTTGAGTGTCTGTTAAGAAGTATAGCATAATAAAAGTTGTCAAATGTGAACTGCATTTATTACTTCTATATGAATGTCTTGTTGGCCAATGGAAATTAAAATGCTGGGTTGATTGTTTCGCTTGTATTTGTAGAGAATAACTTGTACAGGGGATGAACAATGCCATTAATTTTGATTTTTTTCTTTTAGTTCTCTATTATGTTGCCAACAATACTATTCTCTACTTCAAAGCATGACTATAATTGGAAATGTGATTATGTAAAAGTGACACCATCTTATTCAACCGTGCTTCTTCCTGTGCTTAGTCCTATTATGCCTATTTTTGCTTTCCAGATACCCAAGTTTCTCCTGAGGTTGTGCCAGCTAGGAAGAATTTGTTTCTTGCAAGGGACATTATTCTGTACTAGCACCTGTATAATCTATATGCAAGGGCTTGTCAGCTCCAGTGCTTGATATTTCTTCTTCCTGAATTTCCAAGTGCCTTTCATCCTGTTCTGCGATGCCCATTTATCTGGCTGCCTTCTTCATGCCATACATCTTTACGTATTACTTTAGGAAGATCTCTCTTAATTTTTTGCTTTCTAGGAATTCCCAGAGCTGGTCCATCTATCTTTTGAGGTGGTGTCTCCTTATGATCAATACCAGGATGATATTTAGAACAGAATATCTCCCCACCTCTCATCTCCTCGAGATTTCAAAAGACAGAAGGAAAAAAATAGGCCATTTTTTAGTCCAAGCTTCCATAAGACAGTGGCAGATGTAGACAAGGCACATCCTGACACCATTGGGATTGCAAGTTATTTCTGCAGGACTATAACATCCATTTTGTGCAAATGAAATCTGTCTCATCAGTGCTCACTTGGGCCTGACACACTGTGGTCACCTTTTCAAAAACTTACTCCTTACCAGACTTGCTTTAGAAAATCATGTCAGAATCTACTGCATTTGAGATACAGTGAAATATGCAGATTTCTGTGTCTTGTGTCAAGAGAAGTTGGCAAGTTGTTCACAGGTGAGCAGTATATGCAAATGTACAGCAGAGTGGTGGTATTGTTAATTACTCCCACCATTTACTGGAGAACAGAATTCATGCCTTATGCTGGTATTCTATCAGACAGAAAGTGTTAGGAAGGTATTTTGGATGACATGTTAGGGAACTTTGAGCTACCCGGAACGATCAAGCCATCTGGGTAATAGCTGAATAGCCCATGGCAAAAGTATTCAGAAGAATGAGGGCTAATCTTGTGCTCTGACCAAACCCAACTTTTTTCAGTGTTAGAAAATCTGTGGTTTAAGGTTGGGAGGGGGTCTATAGTCACATGAATGGCAGAATCGAGGTTGCCATAAGTGTGCTTTGTACCTAGGCTTATAGGTCTTTGTTAGAAAGACCTGACCAAATTATATGATCTATTTATTAAGTTGTGTCTGTATTAAGTAGAGGTATGTACTATTATTATAAAAGAATTATGGGGATTTTCTTCACTGTTTGTTCAGTTCTTTTTATTACTTTATAAAACATTTGGCTGGAGAAAGACTGTAAAAATAAATGTATAAATGCTTACAGAAACTGCCTGTTCAGACAGAAATTCAGTTGCTAGGAATTTCACAGAAGTAGATTACTGCTGGATTTTTGCTGGCCTTACAAAGAACACTGCATCAGCAAAAGCAAAGGTGATCAGATCTGTTTTAGTTCGTACTCCAAAAGAAAGGATGTAAACCACTAAGTGTGTTTAATACGGTGATATTTGCTTCTAAAATGAGAAACGTTTTATTAGAGCTTGCACTAGGATACAAATACTTTGATTTCTTTCCCTAGGCATTGCATGTGATTTATTTGTTTTTGTGGCAAATAACAGTCAAACTGTTTTCTGTGTAGCTAAAATTTTTAGGTTTTCAACTTCTCTTTCTCTTTTTTTTGTCTTGCAGTTTTCAGTGAAGATCTACATGCCAGTCTATATTTTGTCAATGCATCTCTGCAAGAGGTAGTGTTTGCTAGCACCACAGGGACATTAGTACCCTGTCCAGCAGCAGGGATCCCCCCTGTGACGCTCAGATGGTACCTAGCAACGGGCGAGGAGATCTACGATGTCCCAGGGATCCGCCACGTCCACCCCAATGGCACTCTCCAAATTTTCCCCTTCCCTCCTTCAAGCTTTAATAACTTAATCCATGATAACACTTACTATTGCACAGCTGAAAATCCTTCAGGGAAAATCAGAAGTCAGGATGTTCACATTAAGGCCGGTAAGTACAGTCTCTTACTGGGTTTGAGGAGGGAGGATATGGGTGTTTCAGACAAAAAGTAGCAGCAGCTGTGAATCGAGGAGATAGGCCAGAAGTGTAACCTCTGAACTCTTCACAATATTAAGTAAAATAGCAGGTTCTTCCCTCTTCTCCCTAATTTGATTTACATTGGTGGTGAAAAGTTAGTTTTTCAAAGATCGTAATCAGTTAAGCTTCTGCACAAGTAGAAGGAAAAATTGATAACAGAACCATTAATCAGGCCATGCTTACTCATTAAAGGACTGTGAGAGATAAAGATGTAGTCTTTGGATTTTGTATAGGGGCTGGAAGAAAAGAAGAATACTTTTCTAATCACAACCCTTCTCATTTGCTTGTATTTGGTGGTGCTTGCTTTGAGAGAGAAACTTGTGTCCTGTCTAGTGATTCAGCAACTGATGTTGGTCCATAACCAGTGCTTTCTGTTTAAGCCAAAAGATGCAAATGAGCATAATGGTCTTGTGTCTGTTTTCTATACTGACTGTGTGCAGACTGGGTCAGCTAGTGGAGAATTAGAGTGGGATCAAAATTAGGCCTTTTGTTACAACACAGACACACACGATTGCATAGTTTTTGAAGGTTTTTGTCTGCCCACTTCAGTTAATTATTCAAACAAACAAATAAAAGCTAGTCTGGGGCCTGACTCTTCGCTAATGTAAATTCTCATAACCTCTTTGTTGGTGGAACTATGTGTGTCTTTTCTTATAAGAGAAGTATCTTTCCTTTGGAGCTATGTCTTCACAGACATTATGTAGGGAAAAACTGTGAACAGTAAGCAAGTAGATTTGTCTGACTGCTTTTATTTATTTATTTATTTATAAATGGTTTCTGATGTTCTTAATGATAATTTAACATTGAGAGATCTGTGGTTTGTAGACAGTTAGAAGGCAAGAGTAAAAACAGAGGATTCCATTAAATTAATATCTTAAGATTCTAGTCTATAAAAGTGGATTTTCTTGCATAATAAGTGACTAGTAGAAGTAAATTCACATGTTACATATATGTGGAGTTTCTATAATTGTTTATGCTACTTCTGAAAATGTTTAGCTGTCCACAGATTAAAAAATTTTGAAAAGAAAGTTCTGTAAGAATACATAGTAACCAACTTTGTTTGGAATTTGGTTCTGGGTTTTATGATTTTGGTTTTACTTTAATGGATTTGTGGTCAAGTTGTCTGACAGAATTACACTTAGAATATATATTTTATTTTTTTTCCCCTCTGTGGATTTGTTAATGTATCTCAATTTTGAGTAGTTTGGGGGAGACATTATTTCCAGTATTAGTTTCCAATTTTTCTATTTCTTAGATAAATTAATGTGGTGATGTAGAGGAGGTCAAAGCTTGCAACATTGTCAATGAAGGCTCTGAACTGGTGTTCCTTTAGTAGTAAAAGTATATTATATGGATGACAGTATAGAAACAGAATTATTATGGTTGGAAAGGACCTCTAGGATCATCAAGTCCAACCTTCATCCCAACATCTCCCTATCCACTAGACCATAGTCTCAAGCGCCACATCTATTTGTTTTTTAAACACCTTCAGGGATGGTGACTCCACCACCTCCCTGGGCAGCCTGTTCCACTGCCCAACCACTCTCTCAGTAAAGAATTTCTTTCTAACATCCAATCTAAACCTCCCCTGATGCAACTTGAGGCCATCTCCTCTCATCCTATCACTAATAATTTAGGAGAAGACTGACACCAGCCTCACTACAACCTCTTTTTAGGTAGTTGTAGAGAGCAATAAGGCAGTCTGTCAGTCTCCTTTTCTTCTCTAGTCTAAACAACCCCAGTTCCCTCAGCCACTCTTCATAAGGCATGTTTTCCAGACCTCTCACCAGCCTCGTTGCCCTTCTCTGGACCCACTCCAGCACCTCAATGTCCTTCTTGTACTGTGGTGCCCAAAACTGGACACAGTAC
>JANIJG010006985.1:0-25768 GCA_024611175.1 Megaceryle torquata | reverse complement strand
GGGTTTTCTTGTTTGTTCGGGGGGTTTTCTTGTTTGTTCGGGGGGTTTTCTCGTTTGTTTGGGGTTTCATTTGTTTGTTTTGGCATATGTTTGTTTGCTTGGCTTTTTTCCATTTTTCTTTCTTCACAAAATAGGTAACATACTACATTGTAACATTTCTGTCAGATTATGTTAGTTAACATTCATCTTAAAGTAGTTTTCTCACACTAAGAAAGTTGATTGTTGCCTTTGCTGTGTTTTCTTTTCTTTACTCTTCAAATGAAGAATACCTTTAGAACAGGCTTTCTGGTTTTATATCTTAATCTGTTTGAATGCTCCTGATTTATTTTATGGAGTTGCTTATTACAGCCTGCTTTCTTGTACTTTGTCTGAAAGCAAACCTTCTAGGAAGAAAGTGTGTTTAGTATATGAAGAACAGCTGATAAATTCCCTTGATCCTTTTTTGATTATAGACTTGTACTTGTCTATATTGTTCCTCTGGCAACCAGGAAATTGTTCAAATTATTGTAGTACAGGTGTGAGTAACTGGAATTTGGTTAAATATAGAGGTGGCATTTTTGTAATCTCTAAGGCTCTTACAATTTTCCAACTCTGATATATAATGAATATATATGACTGGAGTTTTTAATTTAAAGATTCAAATTTCTTTATTTTTCCAATTATTAGTCTTGAAGTATTGTTTGGTTTCTGTGTATGAAATCTGAAATAAGCCTTTTATAAAAATTAAAGTAGATTTACTGTTGGGATTAAAAGTTTGAGAGAGGGAAAAGATATGAGAAGTAATTTTAATGAGGATGAGCATGAGAAATAAATTGATCCTTCAACAGAAGAAAATAGGAAGTGGTGAGGTTTTTTTTCCTTTGCTTTACTGTTAAAAAGACATGAATTATGAATAAACCTAAAATTGTTCCGCCATTGGAGGTACTGCCTCTTATGAATTAGAGTTAGAGCAGTTATTCCCAATGCTAAAACCCTAACCTCTGTAAGGTTTAGGACCCAAAAAGACTAGCTACCACCCATCTCAAGAGCAGGAGAAGACTGGGTGAACCAGCCACCACTTCATTTTTGGAACCAACGGATGAAAATATCAAGTTCTACCTTGTACAGAGCTGCAGCTCCAGTGCAGCACAGAACTGAGCAGATGTTGTGTCACTCCACTGGCAAATGCTAACTGGATTTGCTCATCCAACAGTCTTTCTGGTAAGGAAAAGTGAGACATTTGTTCCATTCGCAATATTGCCACTGGTCCAGCTCTTGCTAACTTTGTGTATTGAGAGAAAAAGTGCAAACATGTAAAACACATTTCATTTTGTGTATTGACTAGGTATTGCTAAAGAGACATGTCATACTGAAAACCAAGAACTTTGTAAAACTCTTGCTCTGCGGAGTCCTGTGCTTTCCATGTAAATGTCCAGAGTGCCTATGCAGTATAGGCAAGGGAATATGAGAAAACATTATCCTTGGAGGTAGCAATTGGTATTATTAAAATCAAGAAGAAACTTTTCATGCATGGTGATGTATGTTTAGAATAGCTTTAACTATGCAGTGTAAGCAAATGGCTTGCATACAGCTCTTCTGTGGGCAGCTCACGTCAGGGTGAGGGACAGCCAGCATAGAAAATCTATTGTGTTCAGTTTTGTAGAAGGTTGCATCAGAAATGGATGTCATTGGTTTTAAGAGAGATTTTTATCTGTAAAAAATGTCTGCATATATAAGTGAAAATTTTCTTCTGAAGCTAAAACTGTCAGAGGCGAAATCTGTCTATCTCATGACAGATGTATTCTTAAAGACCTTCTTCTTTAAAGATAATTTAGTTTTTTACAGCTAAAATTTGTTTTCTGTCTGTGTCTTGGTGGAAAGGGCAAATACAAGTTTATACTTGTGAATTTAATAGAGCTGGCTATGGCAATGACTGATTTGGTTCTTTAGTAATAGGTAAAACAAGCCTTTAACTAGAGCTTTTATTTCAGTTGCATGACTAATTAATTTTTTGTTCAATTTGGCTACAAAGCCAAAGAAACACTTCTTTCTTTCTTTTTTTTTTCTTTTTTTTTTTTTTTGTTATTTGGTTGATTGTGTTTCGTTGTTTGGTGGGGTTTTTTTGTTTGGTTGTTTTTTTTTGTGCTTGTGTTTTTGTTTTGTTTTGTTTGGGTTTTAACAATATGAATCAAAATTGGCTTTCTCCATCTTTTCCCTGGCTGGGGGATAGAAAAGATAGAGTACTCCCTGTGAGTATCATGAAGTATTTATCACTCTGGGAGAAAACCTTTGTTTGCCCTATCAGTGTATTTTTAGCTAAAGCAATAAACTACAGAGAATTAAATTTGAACACAACTGATTGATCTTAGTATCTAACACACAGAATGTATTACTGGCTATTATGCTCTTCAGGATTGCACTTCTTTTGCCTCAGACCCATTTTGAAACTCTAATGATGTTTTGAACCATATATCTAGTCTGATTTCTCTGCAGTAGGTGGAAAACACTTCTTAGACAGATGTCTGTCTCTCCCCCTCTCTTCCCCCCTTCCCCGCTTTGCTGGTTTCTCTCTATTCAGCACTTGCTACAGAGACAGATATTTATAAAATCCCCTGAAAAGATACATAACTTCATATCTAGCCCTTCAGAGCTTAATCATTGCAGTTTAAATGCAAATGCTATTATTTATTTTATGTTTAATTGAAAAAATAGAATTTCAGTAAAAGGTGTTGCTGCTTGGGAAGCTGGGATTTCTTTTTTTCCAATGTCTAAAGTTACAGAACTGAAACCTTGAAGTTTAGAAAACACATAATGGATGCATCCAAAAACATTACTACTCCATGTAAATAGTGAAGTCATAGGCTTTGTGACTCATATTTTGTGAGAGGCGAATAGTTTTCACAATACATTGTGTTTCATATAGAGTTCACATTTTTTCACTTTCAGGTTTAAGCTGATGAATGTACAGCTTTTGCATTGGTCAGAATGTTACTAAAATAGAGAAATTTTATGCTTAATTAAATAGTGTAATATAGGGTGGGGATGTGGAGTTGTTGGTACATTTTGAAGGACTTAAAAACATAAAGCATTTATACATTAGTGGAAACAAAACCTTTTCAGCTGGAAAAAAAATTAAAAAAGAAAATATAAAAATACAGATATGCCATTGGAGAGGTATTATTGTAAATAAAATTTATCCCCAAGTGACACTAAGTGACTTACAAGCAAAATTCTATTTATTACCTAAAACCCCACAAACCCTAGGTTAGTATAAGAAAGACATTGAGTTGGACATTAGAAATCGGAGAGCTTCTGAATAAATTAAAAATATCTCATTTCCAAGGGAAAATATTTCTTCTGCCTTGTGTTATTTAATCAAAAGTAATTAGCAAGCTACTAATACCTAGCTACTCTTCTATGAACTCAAGTATAGCAGTATCTAATGTGCTTATAACAAATAATAATAAAAAAAAAGCTTTGAGGTGCTTCATATTTAAATAGTGCTGTTATGCTGTTACAAATGCACAGCTACTTACCACAACAGTGGCAACTTGGAGGTTTTTTTTAATAGTAGAAGTGAAAATCAGAACCTTCAGGACTCAAAAAATGCCCCTAAACCTCACGAACCTCACAAGTCTTCTAGCTGTGTGGGTGTATGCTTGGCATGCCAGAGCAGGCCTGGTTCCTTCTGACTGAAGGCAGCACTGGATCACAACAGATACTGGGTAGGAAGGAAGGCCTTTCCTCAAACCAAAGATCAACTTTAATGCTAAGTACATGATTCTATC
The DNA here is from genome assembly GCA_024611175.1 of Megaceryle torquata. Lineage (NCBI taxonomy): Eukaryota > Metazoa > Chordata > Aves > Coraciiformes > Cerylidae > Megaceryle > Megaceryle torquata. The sequence goes on along the minus strand of JANIJG010006985.1, from coordinate 22,001 downwards.
ATCATGCCTTAAATAAGTTGGTTCAAGTATTGCAATTGCAGTTTAGATTTTAAAAAAAAGCGCAAATAATCTCCCAGAGTAGTTTTGTGTGAATGTTTGTGTGCATCAGGCTGAAGAGGATTCTCTGAAGGACTCACAGAAGCAGGGATTAAGGCAAAAAGGATTGAAAAGTCAAATGGGGGACAAGATTCTGTAAAGATGATCATGGTGTTTGACTTGAAGGTATCTGGGGTGAGGAAATGAAAAGGGAAACTCCAGCTATGACTGTAAACAATGCATTTGGAGAGCTCTGGGATGAAAAGATCTCCAGATGGAGAGAGCACTGGGTTGTAGAGTTTACTGAAATGGTAAGTGACATGAAAAGTCTATAGGCAATTAAGTGTTATATTAAAAGGGGAGCTTGTGCTTCATCACATTGTAGATGGGCAGAGGGTGGATATTTTAGTGCATTCAACATAAGAAAAATAAAATTTTCATTACCTTACCTTCACAAAATTCACTGTTTTCTACGCTTTGTAAAAACCCTTCTACATTGCAGCAGTTGTAGGCAATTAGTTAATCACTCATTTCTGGCTTAAGAAATTCTTGCTTCCATGTACAAAATTGTACACTGTGGGCCAAGTATACTACTGTGTAGGCTGATTGTGGTAAAGTAGATGTGCAAAGGTTAATAATGCAGATGGCCTTAAGGCAGGCGTCTTTTTAAAACCAAATGCTGATGCCAAAGCATATCAGTTCTGTTTTAATGGAAGCAGTGAGGGGGGAAAAAAAAAAGGACATGTAGAGATACTAAGGAGTGTGCTTAAAGACTTAAAATTTGTCAGACTTTCCAGAGGATTGCTCCTACACTGTAATTTATATCTTAAGAAACACTCATGAAAACAAATATTGCTCCTCTCTTATGTTTACTACTAAGTGCAAATACAAACCAAGAAGTATATGAACACATTTGAGCTTTAAATCTCTGAATTTTTAGTGAAGGCAGTTCTTAAGCTCATTGTGCAACAAAAGCTGTCTGGAGCTAGAAAGCAACAATTTTTGTGTGTGTGTTTTTATGAAAGCTGAAAGGAATTGTGGTTCATTAGGAAAAATTTCATCATGCACAATAGAAAGCAAGGTTTATGAAAAAGCTCACTGCTGTGTAGAGGATTGAAGACTGAGATCCCTCATTTTGCCTAGTGGAACCATTCTTCCACTCCAGCTAAAGCTCACACTAAGGCAACATGCCTTATTTTTCTCTCTTGCACAGCTACTATTATATTTTAAGAATTAATGATAATATGGTGTGTGGTTTGTTTGTTGGGGTTTTTTTTAATTTTATTTTAAACTTGTAGAACAATTAATACCCAAAGAAAGATCAATTTTCTTCTATATTTTTCACCTGGTGCTAACCTTCTATTCTCTCATTCCTGTTGATCTGCTTTTTGTAACAGGATAGTGCAAGGATACACCTTATTGGCACCTTGCTATCAGCTAAATCTTGCTGAGCTTATGGTTGCTCCCTTCTAAAATTATAGGATTTATGGCTAGTTCTTGCAAGTCATCTCTCAGATGTATAGGTATGTGTTGAGATTTTTTTGTTCATTCATGTGTGTGATCTGGTACATAATTCTCTGAAATTGCCTTGTCTATACTAATGTAGGGTATAGTTTGTTAGTTAGATTCTAAATGAGTAGTTTTGACTGATATTCATAGGATTAGAAAAGTAGTTCTAAACATTTCTTAGTTTTTGTACAATCAATCACTTTTTATGGTAGTCTGCCTGAAGGATTTGCTTGGGAAGGAGGCTTTCAAACGGCATATTTCGAAGCATGTAAGGTGGAAATAGTCCTTTAGGAGAAAAGCAAATTCAGTGTGTTAGCCACAGGTTAATGAAATGCAGATTGAAATCTTACAGTCCCTGCCCCTTTCTAGGACCTTAAATGCCACAGAGATTATTTAGCTATTTACTACTTAAAAGCATTTCCTGTCTAGAGAAGTATAAATCATGGAATTAGGATTGGATATAACATTTTTACTGTTTTACTGGGGAGAAATTGAATCTAAACCTTTTGGACTATAGGCCAGTTGCCAACCCTTGTATGTAACTGCATACTATACAAGTGACTTTTCCTTGGAATCACTTACATAGTGACAATGTTTTTTGTTCCACCTGAGAGAGGGTGCTGCCAAGGGAATAATACTTTTTTTTGGCATCCTTATAGGCCATCATCTAGTAATGGGTCAAAGGAAGAGGTCGTATGGCTCTACTCACTCCCTCCTCTGCCCCCTTCACCCTTGTGTCCTTCCTGTAACTGCTTTTCAGGGTATTTAGTTATTGTCTGCCTTTATCCATTGAAGTTAACAAAGGTTAAATTTAGCTATTCAAATACTCTTCAATAGCACCAATATTTGTCCACCTTTGGTCACACTGATTTAGTTCATGTTGTCATTTATCTCTCAACTTTTCTGTTTCATTGTGTTATTTACTTCAGATCCAGTGCCAGGATCCTGGACTGAGCTTTCTGCCTTTCACAATTTCAGGTTCACATCAAAATGTGTTATTCTGAAGCTGTCCCCTAGCAAGTTTCCAACCTACACTTTGCTGCCTTTGCATGGTTTTCAGTAGCAAATGAGTGTCATAGACTTTGCTCTCACACTCCTATAGTATATACTGGCAATGTATCTACACGCCTGGTTTAATTGTTCTGCCTTCAGACTGAAATGAAGCACCCAGTCTGGGACTTTCATATTGTTACATTTCACATTCATGCCTATGTCCAGGCTAACATTGGCAGCATCTGAAGTAATGGTAAAAACTGATGAATTACCAGAAATGATATAATATGCCCTGTTTGACCAGTGCTTTGGAAAATTTGACTTATGAGAAGCATGTGCCCACTTGCTTTTTTTCCTGGCAAAGAAATGCATGTTCTTTGACCCCTGATGCTTTGCATTCTTTGTTTTGTGCTTTACTTTTTTGTTGTTGTTTCTTTGGTTGTTTTTTTTTTTGTTTGTTTGGTTTTTTTTTTGCTTGGGGTTGGGTTTTTTTTTGTTGTTTTTGTGTTTGTGTGTGTGTGTATGGGATTTTTGTTTGTTTGTTTTTTTAAATGATAGCTGGGTAACATGCAGTGCAGCTGCTGTAGACCTTTTACATCATACAGTTACATTATTTTAAACTCTCTTAATTCCCAAATGTATGTTAATCATTTCCTTGGCCACTGCTCTAGTTCTTCCATGTTACAGTATCTGTTGATCTGTCTTTTTTGATTTTGGTTTACATTTGTGCCTCTGCACATCTTGTAGACACATCTCCTGGGGAACATCATCTCTTTGTTCATGTTTTAGTCTTTGAAATCAGTACTTGAACGTAGCTGTATTTTACAGATTGGCTGTTTTGCCATAATTAAGCTTCATGAATATGAAGATTCATGTACTATTCCCATGTTGTTCTACAGTTAGGTTTAGCAATAGCATTTTTTCTCATCTCACTGTAACTAATAATCATGTCATTTTTGCTAGAATGTAACACCATATTGATTCATTAAAAATGTATATACTTCCTAATATGTATGTACTTCCTAATTTTTTTCTTTGCATTTTTAAGCTGAGTTAGATGGACTGAGGTGATTGTTTGCTGGAGGGTTGGGAAAGAAGTTTGATGGGGAGGAGAAAGGTGGGGAAAAAAGGTTGATGCAAACCTTAAAGTAATTTTATTTGCAAATTTATTATGAGTTTGGAATTTATTAAACGCTGTAATGGTAGATAGTGTATTTTACTGAACAAAGCCATTGATTGAAAATTTTGGCACTTGATCGGTTTTTAGTCCTATCCTTGTCTTTCTGTGTGTTTGTTTTGGGGAAAGGATGTTTATGTCTCTTTGCCTTTGGCCTTGGTTCCACCTTGATCTCTTTCTCTATCCCCTGGTGTTTTTTTCTTTTAAAGAGTATAAGATTTTCAGAGCAGGTACCACCTTTCATTGCATATGCATACAGCATGCAGTACAAATTACAGCAATCTCAGCTTTCTCTTAGGCAGCTGTGTCATGCATATACTGATGATAACAGAACACTTGAAAGTATGTTTGTAAAAGTGATTATATGTTTTCTATAGGGTCTAGTGATTATTTGTTCTTTGACTACAGCAGAAGAAAAAGTAGTAATAAATCTAAGCAAACCGGACACAGTGTTTAAAATTGACTGAAGACCTCTGAGTTCCAATAAAAGTCTTGCTGGACTGTCGATGATAAAATATAGATTATAATTGTGGTTTTTGTTGTTTTTTGGGGTGAGTTTGGGTTTTTTTTTTTCTGTATTCCTTTATAACTGTTTGCTTTGCAGTTTACTCTCCTTGTAATCTATTAGTGATTATTGTAAGCTCTGTCTTGAAAATTAAAGCTTTGCCATACTTGTCTCTTTGGAAAAAGACCCTTGTGTTAAAGTTGGCTGAAACATGGACATGTATTAAGAATGGCTCTTAAACTTTTATAAAGCAAATAACTTGTGTCATCAATGGCCAGTTTTATTTGTTTTACTGAGGATGAGATTCCTTCATTCAGATACTGGGACATATCTGAACATGTTGACCATAAATTTTTCCTCTGAACAAGAATGAACCAAACCCCAAGAAAAGCCTGCTTTGTTATCATGCTGACATAAGAAAAAAGATGTTTTCTCTCTACTTAACTTTCAATGAAAATGTAGCAATTAAGAAATAGATTGAGAAATACTCTAAAAATATTTCATAATATTAAAATCAAGGAACACTGTTACATTTTAAAAATCCAGATATATGTAGCTATGCATACATTTATTTCTCTTCTGCTTTTTTTCAGATAGACTTAGGGACTTCAAAATTTGCCTTTCAGCAATTGCTTTTAACCCTTCAAAGTTAACTAGAGTAAGAAACTACACAAAACTTTATTAAATGGATTACAGAAACAATCCCCAGGCCACATGACACACCTCAAAAATAATGTGTTGTGTGGATCTCTTCTTGGCTTAGTGCCTGACAATATTTTTATCTATCACCTAGAAGAAAACATGAAATGGTTCTTGGCAGATTGCTCATGCAGCACAAAGGCCTGCATACTAGGCAGTGAAGAAGGGGAATCTTGTCCTGACAGGGGGGCACTTGATAACATAGGACATGCTGTGCAAAAGCATTATCTTAAAAGAAAGCAAGCAGTAGCTCAGAACTTAGGTGGCTGCTCCATTTCTTGGGATAGCCCAATGAATGTAAGCTAGTAAGGATCTGACATGCTACCAACCATCAAAATGACCACATTTGGAAGAAGGAATAAAAATGGTAATCCAAATTATGCAGAACATCTACTTTCATCTTGATAAAATAGGTTTCTTTGAATGCTTAGGATGCTTTAATACAACTGAACACAAGATTGTGCTATTGGGAGCAAAGGATGTGTGTCAGTGTATAGGCTGGACTAGGACTTGGAACCACTACAATTCACTTGGAATGTGAATTGTAGTGGTGTGCATGCAGCCTGCCCTGCACTAGTGTGGTGAAACAAGCTGCCATGCCATTAAATGAATTTAAGTACAATAGAGGATATTATATTTTTGCTTTTAGCTTTGGTGATACATACAGATGAATTCTGTATTCTGAATCATGAAATATCTGAGCGAATTTAGAGAATGGTCTGATTTCTGGAAAAAGAATCCCAAAATGTGAGACTGGATGAGCCCACTCTTCATCTTCTTACTGATTATCTTAGTCATAAATTATTTGTTCACAGCTGGTGAGTATTGACAATAGCTAGAAGGGATGGGATGATAAAAGGCAAAAGATGAAGCTAGTTACAATGACAGTAGGAATACACACAGAGTTTTCATAATGAAAACAATTCTTTAACAATAAACATTTATCTTAAGGTGAAGTGACTTGTGGAAAGATATGCTGTAGCACAACCAGAAATCGAATCACTGGGGTAAAGCTATGAGCTGCAGTGCCAGAGATAGTTATTTCTGGTCTGCATATCAATGTCTCTCAAAGAAAAAAAAAAAGAACCCTGGTATAATACGTGCTCTGTCCAGGGTACTGAACACGAGAGCCCTCTTGTCTTGCAATACAGTGATGTTCAAAATTTAAAATGCAACCTCAGTTTAATATAGAAGTGCAGATTGAAAAAGGAAATAATGGCAGTTGTACAGTTGTATCATCCACCTATGAGCTACTGTATTTGCTTCTGTGAATGTTTTGTTTATTATGAGACACCCTTCTGCCTTCCTCCATGGATTAGGATATTTGCTTTTCTGTAACCATTTGTCTATTCACTGGGCAAGAATGGCAAGATGGATAAATTGTGCAAAAAAATAATTTCAAAATAATAACCTTAGCTCTTTCCTAGAGTGAACAACTTCTCAAGGGCTGATTTTGATATATTATCCATGTCAGCTGTAAAGAAAGCTTTGTAGAGATCATCCAATCTGTCATGCTATATTAAAAATAGTTCTTGTTGTGATGTGCACTAGTGTTCTGGAGGGGTGGAGATGAGAGTCTTCCACTCATTCTGCTCCTCTGAAGGTAAATTCTAAAACTGAATTTCAGAAGTTCTGCCTACCTCTGAAAAGATCCTTTTCAGATAGTAATCTTCTCATGCAAGTAGGAACTCAAAATGGAACTCTGCAGAATGGTACAGAATACAAGTATTCTGTGGTCCTGCCTTTCCTTCTTGGGAAAATAATAATTATGTTCTTTCTGGAAAAAAAAATGCACAAAAAGGTCTTTTGCTGAGTTGTGGTCATACATTGTAAGCATATTCTGTACAGCTTATATTTGCCTTTTAACTTTGTTACCTCTGTTTGGCTTGGGAAGTCACAATATCTGAAAGTCCAGAGAAGGTCATGCTCTGTACATGTGTCAGGATTGATTGTAATACCACTCTTCATTCTTGACTTTTCTTCACCCTGAGGACAGACAGGCAGAAAGACCATATTTAATATCACAATTAGCTTTCCTGGAGCAATCATGTTGGAAGAAAGATACAGGCAATTGAGGTAGTGATATTGTAAAAATAAACTGCCCTGTCTCTGAAAAAATGTGTTGTAGAGACTGCAGGAATTATGCCATCTTTTTGCACTATAGTACATAATAATGCAATTTAATTCAATCTTGTCAGCTTGAGAAGGTATTAAAAAAATAATGTACCTCCAGCTTGTTTGACAGCCCGGTGACTGATAGAGTAACTGACAAAAGCTTTTTGCTCAGTGCACACCAGGGAATGCCTAGAAACTTTGTGAAAATACAGAAATGTGGTGATATCTAGTAGGTTGGGGAGCTGAAGGAACTCATGGCGTCACTGGGACATAAATGGGACAATTAGAATTAAGTCTAAAACAATGAGACCAAAAGTAAGTAAACCAAAAAATAACAACTTTTTTGGTTGCAGACAACCTATTGCAGGAGAACAAAATGTGTTCATAGCTACTGAGCTTATTAATCTACAGCTTAATTAAGATATGTTGCAGGTATGGGGTTTTTTGGGGGTGAGGATTCAAAGAAAGTAGACATTTTACCTGAAGAGAATAGGGAACTAAATTTAAAATTTATTGCTACAAATTGCAGTACTAGAATTTGAATACAGTTATTTCAAGGGAATTTATTGTTTAGCCTAACCATTTAGACCAATGAGATAGTTCAGGTTCAGAACTTTCCAGGTTTCACAATATTTATTAAACTCAGCATGCAAATGTGCACCAAGTTCTATTACAAGAGTTGATATGTGAATGTGACAGTTTGTGTCACCTCGGGTATGTAAATGATGTTATTTTCCTTCTTCCTTGGATGAAAAGGGGCAAAGTTTAGTCACATAGACCTAAATACATCCATCAAAATGGAAGAGTTGGATGAGTAGGCTTGATATAGTGTGCGGACAGCTTAGTTTTTCTAAAAATAAAACTTAGGCTGAGTAGGAATAACTCACAGACCAAAAGCAGATCTTATGGAATTTTCCAATGTGTTTGAAATCTATGTGGATAGGACTAGAGAGCTTTTACAGACATTTTGCAGTACCACTGATCAGGCAGCAAAAAGCATTTTTCCTTTCAGTTCATTCCTAACCATATCTCCACTCCAAAACGCTCTCGGTACATTGCCATGGAGTTTGAAATCAAATAATTCCTATGATCTGGTTACAACCCTAACAAATCTCTGAAGTGCATTAAAGAACATTTTGCACTGCTTAGTGTTAGGAATGCATAATTACTCCCTAAAAATCTATAAAGGCTGCACAGTCTCTAAACAAAATGGATCCTCATTCTTTGCTGGAAATTATAGTTTATATGCACCGTGCCAAGTCTTTTAGTCGTTGCTCTACCAATTAAATACACGAGGTCACTGAAGTGATATGAGCTTTAGATTTGATTATAGACCAGTATTTAAACTTCTGTCCTTGAGTTGCCCACAGATATTCTTATATAACAGCTTAAATATGAGTATAAAATCTAAGTAGGAAGCTCATGTGTGCTGGTGAGGATTCAGTAGCATTTAACTGATAGACTCACATGACAGTTCTACTTGTTATTCAGACGGCCACCACCAGAATGATAAATCCATCAGATGTCTTATAACATTCTTGGTAAGATACTGTGCTGTTGATTAAAAAAAGGTCTGACAGTGTTGGCTTAAAGCATCTGCCTGAACAAAATGCAATTGTTTGTAGATGTAACGTCTACTGTGGTTAATTCAGGTATACTTCACCTTCCTCAGACTTTATTGTAAGGAATAAATGCCTCTATCTTTCTACAGATAACTGATCTATGCTGAGTTGGTAATGCTAACTGATCTTCGTAAGTCTGGTTGTTTATCATCCAAGACAATGAACTTTGTCACTGGTGCTGGAGAGAACTCTGTTATGGCAAATGCCCTGGGCTGGGCAGGTGTGGGGGCAATGGCTCACAAGCCACTCAAGTGTGCGGTGACAGTGTGTTACTCCCTTCTGCTGCTGTTGGGGGACTGGCAGTGAGGTGACTTTAAAATAGCAAAAGGTGAAAGAGGAGACCAAGGGAAGGAGGGCAAGGGTCCTCAGTGCTGGGAGGTATAACAGGCAGGTGAGAGGAGGGTCAGCCTGGACAGCTTTAGACTGATGCAATGTTGGTGTGCAGTGGGAAGGAGGTAAGGTGTTTTGTGACTCTAGGGAAGAAATGTCAGGACAGTGCATAAAGGGTTGACAGATAAAATTTTGGAAGATCTTGCAGAGATTCCTGTCCCTGTATATATGTATGTGGTACTAGGTTCTTTCTGTTTTTCCTTTTCCTATGCCTAAGATAATGGTATCAGAAATAATTGTCCCTAACTAGTGTTAGCAGACTAGTTTAACAGATCTCCTATTTGTACTTTGGTATTTCTGAGAAGTCAGCCAGATTCACTCTCACTGACAAATACTTACATAAATTCGCCCATAAATCTGCAACATTCTTATTTTCTACCATCAGTTCAGTCAGTGTACATTATTTACCTGGTAGTCAGCCTTTTTTTATCTCTTCAGTTAACCTTGTCTGTTTTACTCAACTTTTTCCATATGAAACATATTTGAAAGCTGATTTATTCTGTACTGGGAAGGGAGTACATGGAGGCTCCAATTCTATGCATCATCCAGATTCTTTTTTATTAAATCAGCCATGTACATCAATAATCAAAAGAAAGACAATTTTCCAATTCTGTGGTCTGCTCAGCTGAGTCCTCAACTATATAATCCAGTTTCTGTGTTCAGTTTCCCAGACACCAACTGCCTTTTAAGCTAAGAATCCTTCTCCAGTTTTGCATCTTTATCTAATATCAACCTTTCTACTTATCCATAGCCCTGTGTAAAATATGGGATGAACTTTAAAATGGACTTTGTTTAGCTTTGCTATCTCTGTTTCTTCAGGCATGTATTCATAGTTACCCAGATTAATTAATATGACACTAGTTTATGCCCAGGCATGTCATTTTACCAGGTAACATAATAAAAAACCCCAGCATTAACATAATTTCCAAATGTTGGATAAAGAACACTGTGAGTCATTCAGAAGTGCTAGATAAGTAGTTATTGTGTGGCTTTGCTGATTCAAGAATTCCACTTTGCTTTATTTTACTGTTAAGGTCTAAACCAGTTGTGATATCTCACTTCTTTATGTGCTTCAGATCTGGTTTGTGCTACCAAATTTTGTTGCTTTTTTTTTTTTTTTTTTTTTTTACGGCAACCTCATCAAGTCAATTACAAGCAACTGTTTAGAAGCACCTTCCCTCTTTTCCTCCTTGATGCCAAAACAAACTCTCCTGTGAGTCAGTCAGTGGTAAGGTGCTTGTATGGACTTTTGGCAACAAGCCTTTGAAGCCATACAGAAAAGCTGTGGTTGTGAACATCTAATGCCCTCCTGTTTATAGGAAGACACTACAAAATCAAAGAATCTGTTCATACTTGCCATTGAAAGTATATGTCCACCCACAATTCTGTTTTAACCTTGAAGAGCAAATGAGCCAAAAATCGATATATCTTTATGAAAAATCTCCATGAAAAAAACAGCTGATGATAATTTCTTTTTCTTTTCTGAGACAGGGCTCATAATTCAGTCTTGATAGGCAGCAAGTGAATCATCAGAAACCTTCAGTTCTTCTTGGAATAGATGCTGCACCTTTGACAAAGGACCTTATTTTATTTAATCAGGCTGGAAAACTCTCTTCACGGGTTGCTTTTTGTACTCCAGGGCAAAAGTAGCTAGTTGTTTTTCTTTGTCTAAGAACACTTCTGCTTATAATCCTACCAGAAAAATAAAATGACCTCTAATACACAGCTATATTTCATAGCAGTGAATAGTGCAAAATGCTGATCACAGGGGAAAGGTACAAAGTCATCATCTGGTTCAGAACAACTCAGAAGATACAAGTTCAGTTCCAAACTTTTGCACAGGTCTTTTCTATGACTTTTAAGTAGGTACATAAATGAATGGGACAGACATGCCTAACTGCCCTCCAGTTATTTTTTAAAAACTTCTGCATGCCAACCTGTGTCTCTAGGTGCAAGATAGGATGTTTCTGAAAACATTGGCCACTACCATGCAACTCATTTCGCTCTGGGATCTGTCTGTTCCTGTCATGCTTGTGCTCACTACTAAGTGGAATGAAAAATGCCTCTTGTTCTACATTATTTTTTTTCCCTGTGTCTAATTATTTCTTTTTCTTTTCTGATACCAGACATGGGAATGAAATTCTCTTGTGTGTGACAGTGGACTTAATAAAGTAAGTTTTTTGAAACACCTTAGATTTTGACAATTTTTCTAGAGAATGGCATGTTAAAATGCTGCTATCTGGCTGAAAAGTGTAAGTACTGTATTTGTCAGAAATTTCTTCAGGAACCTGACAGAACAGTGGTGCAATATGTGACACAGTACAATTAGTAGCATCAAGAAATTTATATTAGCTGTAATACTGGTGTCTGGTTTAGAACAGCTATTACAAGAGTCAGTTGGCAAGGCAGCATCTGTTCAGTTCACCTTCAACTAGTCATCTTGCTGGTAAAATGATAATATTTTTTAAAAATTATTTTTAAAGTAATGTTTCCTGCTCCCCATTCTTTTTGTGACACCTATTAGTATGACCTGCACCTGTTTCAAAACTTACTCGAGCAATTTTTGGAGGCCATAAAAGCTAATTCATTCTCTACTGTCTTTGCCATTGTTTAGCACTGCTCTGTTCTTCATTGTTACCAAAGCTGTAAGAGGAAGACAAAAAGGGGAAAAATGTTTTAAAAAGTCAAGGGAAGTGAGCAAATTAATCCTTTATGGGGTAAGGGCCATTAAATGGTTATACCTGGAGAACATCTGTTTTATATTTTTAAGCTCTATCAGAGACTTTTCTCATATTAAAAAAAAAAATGGAGTTAAAAAAGTAGCTTTCCTTTGTTAACCTTCCCTCTCCCTCAGTGATAACATAATCTCTGTAAAACTAATTCTTGGGGTTTGTTTTTCCTCTTGGCTTAGCTTCACTCAATGAATTTCTTTACTGCATTTTCTAAAGAAGTTGTAGAACAGGTTGGCAGAGATTTTCCTTTGGTTCCCCTTGGTAATAAAGAGGAGCCCACTGATGAGGCTGTACTAAGTAATTGACCTGGACTCAGCATGACTATTCACACTGCAAGTGGGTGTAAGGAGTTAGGAAGTGTCCCCTCACGCTTTTTCTTCAGCTGAAGTGAAGGTCTGCAATGGTCAGTGCTCAAAGGAAGGGGCCATGGGAACAGTCAAACCCTAGTGTTTCTCTGTGTAGTGTAAGAGAGAAACATTACATGAGAAGGTAAGAGAGAAAAGAAATTATATCATCTCAGGAGGGCAGGTCAATGCCTTTTCTGAGTGTGGAAATGGAAGTGAGTTGTAAATGTCCTTTTGACTTCAGTGGGGACATAATTCCATCCTATTTATGTTAAACACTACTATTGATTCACAAGGAGGTCCCTTACACTTGAACCCTGGAAGCTCTCTCTGCTAATAGTGCCCTTCATTCATACATACACTTCAACTGAAATGTGTTGGCTTCTTTGAGGAAAAGGGTGGGGGGGATTATATACCTGCCTGGAGTGGCAAACAGGATGTGACTCAGCTGCCTTTCAACTTCATCTTCCATCAGTCTATGTTGCTGATATTTCCCACTTTTTAAAAATCCAACAGATGTATTTAGATGTATTAGTGCAAGATCTGCTGAAGACACATGAACAGCACTGTCTAAGCTTAAAGCTGTTGAAACCCTTTACATGCCACCTTCTAAACAGCATGTTGAAATATTTAGGACTGGAGCTTTTTTGGGGGGATGATCGATGGAATTTGAAAGTTAAGACTATCAGAAACAACCCTATTTTGACTGTAAAGCAAAACTGAATAGCTCATTGTAGCACTAGAAATTATTTACAGGTTCCAAGAGGAAAGATCCTTCTTTAATTCCTCAGCATAAAATGGGAAAAACTAATATAAAAGAATGACAGTGTCCTTAACCAGTAAGACATACCAGACCATTTAACAGAACTTCAAGGAGTATACGGTATGGAAGGTGAGGGAAAATGAGGGCCCACTGCTGAATGAGGTAGTTGCCTTTGTGCTGGAGGATACAGAGAAGCCAGAGTTACTGAATGCCTTCTTTACTTCAGTCTTTACTGCTAAGACTGGCTCTTAGGAATCCAGTCCCTTGAGGTAAGATAAAGAGTCTGGAGGTTAATGAGGATTTGGTTAGAGATCATTTAGGCAAATTGGACACCCACATAGTCCAAACACCTCTGACATTGGTAGGGACATCTTTCACTAGATTAGGTTGCTCCAATCCCCATCCAACCTCGCTTTGAACATTTCCAATGATGAGACATCCATAACTTGTCTAGGAAATATGTTCCAGTGGGTCACCACACTTAGTGTAAAAGAATTCTTCTTCGTATCCAAGCTGTCTACCCTCTTTCACTTTCAAATCATTGGTCCTTGTCCTGCTACTACAGGTCACAGTAACGTCTCTCTACATCTTTCTTGCAAATGTCCTGTACATAGTGAAAGGCTGCAATAAGGTGTCCCCAGAGCCTTTTCTTTTCCAGGCTGAACAATCACAATTTTCTCAGACTTTCTTTGTAGGAGAGATGTTCCAAACTTACGACCTTTTTTGTGGTCCTCCTTTGGACCCATTCTAACAAATCCATGTTGTTCTTGTACTGGGGACTGCAGAGTTGGATGCAGTATCCACGAGAGTTGAGCTCGAAAACAGAGAAGTTGGCAGTGAAATTACCTTGGTCATCTATCTCTTTAATCATTGGAAAAATTATTTCCCTCTAAGCTGAGTCAGAACTACAGAAGGGAATATATGGTTTAATTTTGGAGCAACAATTTGTTTAGTTTGCTCAGCAAAGAAGTTGATGTTCTGTCACAGTCAGCAATAACCAGTTCATAAACACTTGTGGTGAGTATGTGAGTTTTGCTTAGAAGAATAAAGGGAAATTTAACTGTGCTGTGCTTCTGCTGAAGTAAATTTAATTGTAAATGTTACTTGGTTGGTGACCACGTGTTTTTCCAGTCCCCCTTTTCTCCCTAACAAGTTGTTATTCATTAAAGTTTTTATGTCATTTAAAGCACTTTTTCACATTTTTGGAATTGAGATGTGCAGTCACCTTTTGATAGTTTGGGTCAGGTTGTCTAGGTTTAGGCTTTATAACGTATTTGTATGTTTCAACCAGAAAGGTAAACTAAACTACCTTAAAATGCTCTCTACATAAACTCTATCATTAAACACCTACCAAAAACATTCTATGTTATTGTAAACTAAGCTTTTAACAGTATATTCTCATAATTTATCCATGGGTTAGCTTTGGGTTTACATTTCTCATGCTTAAAATAAATACTAAAACACTACCAACGACAAACTCAAAACCTTGTTTTGCTTAATAACCTAGAGTTTTATTTTATGTGCCATGACCTGGAGTCTATTTGTCAAGGAATAATTTTAGTTTCTCAAAGCCTGTCTGTCTTGTAACACTGTTTGTGGTGCTGCAGCTATAAATTGTGTCTCTATAAATTCTGTAACAAAAGTAAAAATGAGGGTTTTTTCAATTTTGTAAGATGAAAAACATTGTAGATTGTTGAAATTCTTGTGAAGAAACCAGAGAGTGATTGCTTATATATTGAGCAAATTATGTCAGCTGTATTTGGGTTTATTTATTTATTCCCTAGTCAGTGGGATTCTGTGATGGCTGCTACAGGTGTAGATGGGATAGCAGTAGAGTAAAATAGGTTTAGGTACCATTTTGTTTTTAAATATACATAAATTTATCTCTATAAAAACCTAAGGTGTTGCTTGGTGAATTGCAACACTGGAATTTCTTTTTATCTTATACAATCTATATGCAAGAATTGAGCATCACAAATCTCATGCAACTCAAAGAAAATCCTTACTCTAGAAAAAAAAAAATTAACTTCTTGTTACATGGTTCAGTGCTATTCTTAAAATCTTTATTAAGACTGTCTTGTTGCCTTTGCCTCATATGTATCATCTTTTCCAACCTGCTAGTACTATCTTTAAAACAAAAAACTTCTGGTCAAAACAGGTCACTCTTTATGGGCTTCTAAAATTCAAATTTATCCTCCAGGACATAAATGGGGTATTCTAAAAATTTCTGTGAAAGCCATTTGGGAATACTATTCAAACATTATATAGCATGTAATTAATAATGCGGGCTCCTGTGGAGGCCCTGATGGAATACAATTCTGATGCCCCGAGCATCTCCACTTACAAAACTGAACTGGGGCAGAATAGAAATAAGAGGGTTATAAGCTGAAAACATAGGTAAAATAGGTGCCTTTGGGGTCTGCCAGCTAACAGGAAGTTTGTCATACTTGAGGTTTATTGAATGCTGTTTATAACATTCAGTTGTTATAGCACTTTTGGAAAAAAATGATATTTTCATTAAAAGATCCCTTTGTAGATCCAATGAACAGTGTCTGAAATCTGTACTTCATCTTGGAATCCTGGGGCAAAACCTTAACTAGGGGAAAAAACAAGAAAACTTGAAACAAATGTCATAAGACAAAAAAAGTAAGTAGAGGTTTCTTAAAGCATCACACACAGTGGTAATTGCCCATGCAGTACAGCAAAGAAGAGAAGTCCAGGTATAGATGTACAGATGTTTGAGTTTGCCATACATTACTACCAAGGTTAAGCAACATTCAAAGCCCCAGCTTTGAAATATCTCACACTTATATGCACATCAATCATCTGACTAGGGAAATACTTAGGCGCCAAAGATGTGCCAGGTTTAATTAAGCATTTGTAATTAAATATCATTAAGAGCACAGTGTTACAACTGGACAGAAATTATTTTTCTTTTGTTATTATGAGAAAAATGCCTTTTTCCAACTTTTATTGAAAATTAGAAAAGTGAAACTGCTGGCACTTCTGTTTTATACCTTTTAGAGCATAGCTAAACTGAAATATCAACTGCAGTTGTTATGAATTTATTATACAAAAATACAGTGCATTGACTTTGTGGATGGCAGAAGTGTGCTCCCAAGTGTTCAAGTAGTGAATAATATTAGAAGGACAATTTCCAGTCGGTGTTTGCTGGGCAGCAGCTTGACTTGGGGTAATGTTTCAGCTGCATTGAATCACATTGGACAGGTAGATTCCAGTTCCCTGCCTGGTTAAAATAGCTTTCCATCATAAGACTGAATAAATATAATCTTGATGCTTACACCCTTTTTCTCTTTTTTGAGAAATTTTCATAGCAGTCGCATGTGTAACTCTTGCCTTATACAGGAAGGTGCCAGTGCCTTGCAGTTACGATCTTGCTTACATGATTTGAAGTTTTCTGTTATTGCACAGGCTTTGCTCTTTCAGCTGGTTTTCATGCTTTCAAGTCCTTTGTCATTACTGTTTTGTTGCCTTCTTCTGTCACAGCAAGCTATGGCTCTGCCTTGCTTCTGTAGAGTTGGCTTTTATGGGGTTTTTTTGTTCATTATTCTGAAGAAAGACTTGGCGATATAACTAATGGGTACTCAGGAGAGAAAGACTTACAAATAATATACATTCAAAGCTAACCTTGATTTTTTGGGGGAAACTTGTCTTTGGGTTACTGTATGTTTCAGGTCTTGCAAATACTGCTTCATGTGATGTCCTGTGCAGTAGAATATATTAGTGTTCAGTTTACTCCTATGGTATGATAGAAGACCCATTTACTTTCTTAGTTGCTCAGAAAACCACTGGCTATGAATTGTGAAGGGGAGAGACAACAGTGCCTAGCAGCTGTGTACCAGACAAAAGGGCTGGCAGTAGGAAAGCCTTCCCAACTGTAAGGTTGTCCATGCCACCTAGTAAATACAGGATTTACTAGTTATGCTGAAATGTTCTTGCTTTCAAGAAGCTACCATACAGAGAGGAAACTTTTCCAAGACATTACACATCTAAAGTAAATAAGAGATTATCCACTGCTTCTTCATGTAAATTTAGCAGCTGTATATTATAATAGGAGTACTTCAGCTTTTCTTAGGACTCCATTAGCATTGTAATTCTTTCAAATGATGTAGGGATATATTTGTCAGTATCAATGCATTTAAATCAATTTATCAGTGATGCACCTTATCCCCAACATTCAAATCCCATGCTAATTGCTAGGGAATTTATTAGCTTGTTTTTCGGGTTTGTTGCTTCAACCATTTCTTCTTTTTTTTTTCAAAAAGAAAAAAAAAGTTATTGAAGAAAATTGTTCTGGAAATAGTTGAAGGGAAACAGTGGATGTCTTCACAGAAATAGTTGTTTGGACGTTGGCCTTTAGACTTATTAAAACACTGAATACATTCCTGAGGCAAAGCAGACTTGATCTTCCTCATACTCACTATTACCTTGTTATAAGAAGTGTTATATCTGTGATGTCAGAGGGATTTATTGATATGAACATTTGTATTGCTTTTATTCCTATCCACTTCTCTATTAAGAAAGTCCTTATTAGTGATATCCAGGAGTCTTGTGCAGCATAGCAAAGGCTGTGCAAGCATCTCAGTGATGCTGGGAGTGGGTGAGAAAGCAAGTGAGCTGTGACTTGCACACTTCAGTGTACTTTTCTGTATGCATTTCGATTAAGGTCTTAGAAAATCTTCTCAACAGAGTTAAAATAGGAAGTTGATGCTCTGCACCATGGATAACAATACTTAGAAATATCTCCAAGTGCCTGGTTTCCAGTCTGGATATTTTGCTCTGCAGCTCAGTCTATCCACAGATGACACCCACCCACACACTTCCCCTACAGTATCCCCAAGGTTTGGGACCAAGGCACAAATTATGCAACATAAAGACTCAGAAATCCAGAACTAGATAGGAGGGGACAGGCAATCAAGATCCAACAACCTGGCATAAAGAAGGTCTTGCCTCCAGCCTCTTGTGCTTTCCTGCATACATGGGGTAACAACACCGATAGTTCTCGGCAGCTCCCCACCCTGAGGGTGGTTGTCCAGCTCAGATGCTCCTTTTGACTAAAGCTTAGTAGATGAAATAAATATAAACCAATTTGTGCAATGGCTTAGTAATATGGAGTGCCCACTAGTGAAGCTGAGTGTGAGCTGATCAGTGTCCGAGCCAGCCATTCTGGAGAAGGTGGCCTTTCCTGCACCATCTTACCCTGCTTTCTCTCCAAGTTCCAGAAGTTTCAGTCTGATTTCAATAAAGGTTTAAAAAGAGGGTATGTTCATCTTAGAGAAACTGGGCGGGGAAATGGTTGTATTGCTTTAAAGATTGAAAAAATGAAAAGGCTGTTCATTTCTTTCATATTTTTCCTAGCCTGTAATTATTCCTAATCAAACTACAACAAACAGTAAACACTAAAAATGAAATAAACGCAGTGACAGTTTGCCAGTAACAAGCAGAAAATGTTCCATCTGTCTAGCAGTGAGTAAAATGTGTGTAATTACTGCTCATTTTTCTTCTAATTGCTGAGTTATTAGTTTAAAGCTTACGCACAACTGGTGAACACTGCCGACTACCCATTCTCTAATTACAGCCCCTGCTTTGCTATGCTTGAAATCAAGAAAAGCAAAAAGCAGAAAATTTGCATTTTAAAAGAGTTGTCTGAATTAACCCCTTTGGTATGTGCATCTTTTCAGTTTTGGCCTCGCAGGTCAGATCCTTGGCTGACAGATATAAGTGTCTAGTTCTATCAGCTGAAGATTTGTCCCTCAGTGGAATTATCACCTCTCTCTTTTTCTCTTCTTTTTTTCAAGCCTGCATTTTAATTTCTAATTTAAAGAAGATTAAAGAGTGCTCTGAAATGGATGGTATGTCAAGGGAAGTAATTCCAGTGAGGAAGTAAAGGTTACGATAGCCATGATTCAGTAATACTTGCTTTGCTTTGTACTTCTTTTTCTTTATTTGATTATCTCAAAAGTGGGTCAGTTGAGGGTATGTGTATGCTTCAGTCTGCTCTTTAGCACCACTACAGCTAAGCCATCTTATTTTTGCTCTCCCTATGCTAACTCTGTTAGAGCCAGGCTGTGTCTGTGTTGACAAACATGTGACCACACAGTGATGTGCCATTTCCGTCTCTCTCGGGTGTCAGAATCTTTCCCACCACAGGCACTTTGAAGTCCATAAGGTTTGACTTACCTTGTTTATGGGCATTGTGGGAGGTAAGGGATGGAGAACAGACCCAGTTTGTTCATTTTCAAAAGCCTGGAGATACTGTCATTGCACGTGATTCTGATTCTTAAAAATATCAGTACAAAATGCAGAATGAGAGGAGCAAGAAGACTGAGAAAGATTCAGAAAGCTGATTGACAGAGTTGTCAACTTAGCAGATTCTGGGATTGCACCTTAAAGGGATCTGAGCAGGACAGCAAAGCAAGGCAGACTTACTATCCAGTAGACTGAAATTCACAGTGTGAGATCCACAATTTTACTGGGTGACATTTAGGGTCTCACAAATGGGCAAAGATTGAAAACTGGTGTGCTAGGTTCTGGTAAGAACACCTTTTAGCCACTTGCTGTCTTTTTAGGTATTGGTATGGGGAAGCAAGATGAAGCCATGGGTGCAAATTAAGATACTAGAAAAATCTGATGCAGAATTGTAACAGTGACATTCATTTATTTGCGTGAGTTCTGCACTGATATGGTTTAGGTGGGGAAATCTCCCACTTCAGAAGCTCAGCAATATTACCAGCAGTGCCTCTGAGTGATCTGTCCTAACTATAGAGTAGCTAGGATGTCCCTAGCCCTCTTGGACAGTGATATGCAGCAGCATTGACTTCATCACAGATGGCAAAACCTTTTCTGGAAAATGAGTAGGTGTGTAGTCTTCATGCTGTCTTGATCTGACTGCTGTCAGAACATGAACCACTCAGTTTAAAGCCTTTTGTTGAATATGCCTAAAACCACCTCACCTTGTTTTTGCTCTAGTTACTGTTCTTGCTGATGCACAAGGTGAGACCTAAATTCTGTGGGGAATCCAAACAGTACAAAATGTCACAAAAATCCAAACAGCTACCATACCTTAATACAGGATTCCTTGCAGCATTTTCAGTGATGAACTTTCAAAACGAGCCATCTGTTTCCAAATAGAGTTGAAGGAGGGATGTATCCACTGACGTTCACATTCATTGAGGACTTTTGACAACAGAGTGAAATAGTTAAGTAAAATTACACATTTTAAAAGTGGTAGTTTCAGCACAATATTTAAGAGTTTGTCCTAGCTATGATAATAGAATTTTTAAACAGTGATGAATGATGCAAATTGTTAATTGTTTGGGATAAGCAGTCATTGAAAAGTCAGCAATTTTGTTTGTTTGTTAGGTTGTTTTGGTTTCTGTGGTTGTTGGGGTGTTTTGGTTGTTTTTGGGGTTTGTGGTTTTTTTTTTTTTTTTTTTTTTTTTTTTTCTGTAGCTTCTGAGTTTAGAATAGCATTTGCACATTTTTTTTTCCCCAGCAATAAGTTTGAGGAGTTTGAATACTGGAAGATGTGAATGCACAGCAGCCTTGTCTTGATGGGTGTCTGTTAGTCTCACATGTCTGTGACATGCTTACCTAAGAAGGAGGAAAGTAAAGATTCTGTACATGCATCTACTTGTAAGGAAAAAAAAAAAAATCCAGAAATCACAATAAAATCCTTTCACATATACACTGGTTTAGCAGGGAGCCGGGTGGTTTCGGTGATGCTTTAAACTTGTCAAGAGAATGGAAATACAGGTAGCAAGAGATTGGTATATGACAAAAAAAGATGGAAGAAAAATAAAAATTTACTTTAACATTTTTACTCTGTGTCTGAAGAACTGGAGAACTGAAGCTTTCCTAGTTCTTTTCTGTTCTGAATTAATGCATTTTCTTCATGAGCTCACATGCATATTATGCATAATCCTTTAGATATGCTTGCCAGCTGTGTGGTAGAGATAGGGGATGCTGGGACGTTGCTATGTTAAAAATGGTGGAGATACTTCACCAAAAAGAGCAGAAATGAAATAATTATTTGCATAATCTTCCTAGAGTCACCTATATTTCTTGAAAGCAGCTTAACATGTTTGGAATAATCTATTAGGGAAATATGAAGGGAAAAATACCCCCTTTTCCTTCTGACCATGTGCATTTTGATTTTTCTCCCTTGGCCTAACAGACTTAAACTACTTTATATTCATTTTAAGAACATTTTATTTTGTACGAATAGCTCCTATTTTAAATAGTGTAGGTTCATTTTCCTTCTGCAGAACAGGGAAAGATTAAGTTTTTCTACAAAACCAGCTTACAGAAACTTATTTTACCATCAGTATTGTGCTTCCAAGTAGTGTTTATTTCAGTCCAGTATATATGACCTTTTGTTCTTTTTTGTACTGTTTGTGATGTTTTACCTAGAAGAAAATACCCAGGCTTCTGCTGAATCTCAGGAAAACAGGCTGTGTGAACACTATGTAGATATGTAATCTCCACTATTTTTAGCTAGTCTATTTTCATACAATAAGGACTGTTTGTATAATGGTTGATATTTTTGTTGTCCATCTCAAACATCATTCTTTTCCATGTCATTTTGTCTTTTTCTTTCCTCTCCTTCCTCCCAGAAATTGAGAGGAAAATTAAGTCACAGCGAGATATTTTTCAGAGATATTCAGATCCTTCTGTCAGAGCTACATAGAACAGCTGCTCTTCCAGAAAAATAATAAGTAAAAAGTAATCCACAATATATTTTCTAATATTTAGGTTCTATTTTTGTGCTTGCAATGTAAATATCCAATATTTACAGTATAAATGTCCACTACAGCAGTGTAAATATCCAATACAAAATCAAAATGTGTGTAGCTCACAAATGGTTTGGGCTTTTCTGTTGTTTTTTGGTTTGATTTTTTTTTTTGTTTTGTTTTGGTTTGTGTTTTGGGGTTTTTTTAAAATTTTGTTTTGGTTTTGGGTTTTTTTTTTTTTGTGGGTTTTTGTTTTTTTTTTTTTTTTTTTTTTTTTTTTTTTTTAAAATGATTTTTTTATTTTTTTTTTTTTTTTGTTTTTTTTTTTTTGGCTTTTTTATAACAACTTTCACATTAACTTTT
>JANIJG010006982.1:115529-135682 GCA_024611175.1 Megaceryle torquata | reverse complement strand
ACAAACTAAAAAATAAAAAACTTATCTTTAAAGAGGTATTGTAAATTCAAAGTTTAAGGTTTTTTTTTTTTTTTTCTTTTTTTTTTTTTTTTTTTTTTTTTTTGGGTAAACCAGCTTATTTTAGAGATATCTTTTCTTCTCTTTTTAAATAATGCCACAATATCTAATATACAATACATGCAAAACTACGGGATGATTTTAAAAGTATTCTACTAATACTTCTATAAAGGAACAGGAAAGCAAAAGAACATTTCCTCCTGGAATCCAAAGTATTTGATATTTTTCTTACCCATGGAAAATTAATTTCACTACATGGTGTAGTGCAATAAAAATGACATGTATCTTATTAATGCAAACAAATGAAACTGTCTTTTAGAGGACGAACACCATGGCCTAAGTAGGTGGTAGACAGTTCAAGAGGAAGAAAAGCAATGTAATGTTTGTGCAATTACAATCAGTCATGAGAATTTAAACAATAACTTATTGTATTAATAAAATATCAAAAAGAAAAATGGTAGAACAAAAAACAGCCTTAGGGAAGATTTTGTTATATAGAAACAAGACCTTCATAGTCTCCGTTTAAGATTTTGAGCTATAGCCAGTTTTTCTTACTCACATGAACAAAAATTCAGAGGTCAAAAAGCCCTCTTGCAAAAGGAAAGCGAGCAGAATTTGCACTCATGCCTAACACCTTTACTCTGACAGTAAATAATAGGCAGCAGAACTGCCCCCCTCCCCCCAGTTACATTTTTAACAGCAGATACAGAATTAGAAACCCACAAGCTCTCAATGTCAAGCAAGACTCTTCATTTACTTATTTATTTGGGTTTTGTTGTTTTTTTTTCTCCGTTTATTTTTACATTTTAGAAGCAAGTGCAGCTTCATTGCTCTTTACCACTCTGGTAAATGAAAAAAGTTCTTCTATACTTGAGGTATAATTATTTGCCTGTCATTATGATGTATGAGTTTCGATCCCGGCTAAATGGAACAGTTGAATCAGGAAGCGACGGCAGCCTTACCTGCACCAATCACACGCTCAATTTTAATACAAGAGGCATCTAGCTCCTTGGCGAATTGATGGACAGCTCTATTTGGGTCCTCGTAGGTTTCAGGGTCAATGTAGGTTTTGGTGCCTGGAAATTTAACTGTAATGATGTAAGAAAGCATGACTGTGATGAGGCAAAGGCACTTATTGTGCAGTCAGCCCAGGAATTTAATTATGCAGAGTGCTCCTTGGAAGAGTGAACCTGATTTCCACACTGACTGAGTCAGAGCTGCTCTGAGAGGCAACTTTAGTTTTAGGCATCATCTACAAGCATGCTGACACAAGTACACAATCCTGTCTCTAAAAGTGACTAACATTAGCATCTGCATCTCCACCTTGAAGTGAAAGAAGTAATAAATATTAAATAGTGCTCAATGGAATAAGATGCAAGGGTTGAATAAGAGTGAAAATAAAGCAGGGGAGGGGGTATAAGAGCAGCAGAGGATGTAAAACCTTCTCTTCTGTGTAAGGACAGCTTATCCTCTTTTCCCAGGCTGTGTAAACAGCATTTCTTTATCTTATCTTTGTCTTCTAGTGAGATTTGAAAGGCTTCTCCACCTACTTCAATTTGCTTAAATTATTGAATATAATATTATTTATAGACTGTGGCAATAACCAAGCTAAACTATTTACAGCACTTAGGATTTATATCCTTAGGTATGTTTCTTGCACTGGAATATGAACATGTGAAACACTTGTAGTCAACTTGTGAAGGCATAGGAAGGGAATGTGGGCTCTATGGCACATTTTTTCCCTTTCTGAAGCACATAAATGAATAATATCTAAGACATAAACTTGGGTTTTGCTCCTTCTTTCTCCAGTATAACAGTACAACTCAGGCAGCAGAGCACTCTGGCTAGTATGTAGTTTTATCCCTTAGTTTGCTGCTGATTCAGGAAAATTAGGTTTTGCTCTTCTGGTGAAAGTAGAAACTTCTGGTTAAAGTAGAGCAACCCAGGAAATCAAACAACTATTATAAAATAAATTTGGTTCACAAGAATTACATTCCTGAACTTTAATTAAATCAGTGAATTAAAACTTGGTATGAAAATGCAAGAATGTTCCTCTCTAATTGATATACTGACATACAAGAATAGAATCAGAATTCAATACAAAACATAAATAATTTATGGTTTCTTTGTAATCTTTTAATTGAACATAAAATATTTAAAATTTGAAAATGTATTAAAAAGTAGCTTAGTAATGATGTAAATGTTTCAGGTAACAGTTGTTTGGGTTTTTTTTAAAAGAACTCTAAGATCCCATAAAAATGAAAAAGCTAGAGAAATTGTTTGAGTAACCTAATGAATTTGCAACCAGAGAAATTATTTAATATGTTGCTTAGATGTTATTAACTTCCATATGATGTATTTAAACAACTGTTCTTCCAAATGTATTGATAATGTTTATTTTTAAAAAAAACTCTAGGCATTTATTTCTTAAAATAAAATAAAATAAAATAAACCCTAAAGTAAATGAGAAGAAAGCAATAGGTTAACCTCCCATAATAGTACTTTCAGGCATGGAGATGGAAAAGGAGACATCCTCTTGTGTTTGTGATGGGCCCTGGACTGGAAGTAAACTTTGAATCTCAAGTGGGCTTCTGATACTTTATTCCAGCTGTCATAAAACATTCTGACATGCCAAGGCTATTCTGGCATACCAATGTGAAATAATGCTGGCCTGGATTTGAAGACATTGTTAGAAGAAAATGGTAGGAGGAAACCAAATATAATTCTGAATTGCTTGACTGAACTTCATTGTACTTGTATCTTCAAGTGTAGCAATTGAGGTCACAGGGAGTTGAGGGGGACTGAAATGAAATATATGATAATCTATTAAATACAGTGAATAAGATATTTATTTTTATTAATAATTATTATTACCAATTTTCTAGATAATAATTCTTTAAAACCTGCTTTTAAAAAAATGGTTATTTGTATATTTTTGTGTTAACAAAGTGTTTTAAGGTACATTTTTGAAAATCCAATCTGTATCTCAGCACAAAAGAGGGTTGTCTAGATGTTATGAAGCAAAAGGACACCAAACTGGTGTTCACAGCTCTTTGGTCAAGCTAATAACCACAGCACTGAGTTCCATCTTATTCTGTACATAGTTATCAAATCAAATTAAATACTACACCTTCAATCAACAGACAATGAAAAACTTGCTTGGCAAACAGTGATTTATATTTGTTGCTATAATTTTAAAAAGACTGTATATGTTAACTGTTCTGACTGGTTTTCTGGATAAACAGATTTCTTGAAAGTAAAATGAGGGAAATGAGCACTTACAAATCTCATATTTTCTGGATGAACTATTAATCATTAATTAGCAGCTTTCATATTCATTTATTTATACTTCCATTGAAATAAAAACTGTCACCAATATTAAAGACAAGGATAGGAATTACTTAGCTAGCCTATTCCTTTTGCTTATTTACTGACATACAAGAATATATAGTTGATCTTTTCCTTCATGGATATTAACAGGGATATTAAAAGTGAAAGAAGTAGCTCTTCTGAAGATGTAAAAGGCTTATAATGTATCTATGAGAGGCAAATCTCAAATTCATCACTCCCAGAATAGTAACATTTAAGTAACATCAGATTTTTGATGAATCCTTTAAAATCATCTGTACTACAAAGTGATGTACTACAAAACGATAAATAATTCCTATCCCATTATTATTTTCCAACTTTCTTTCACCCATTATGAATTTATTGACTAAAGCTTCAATGATGTTACTACTCAGTTTAATATGCACTGCATTTAAACAAATTTGGTAGTAACATATGCAAACTCAGGGAGTATGAACAAATTCCAGCTGATAGGTTTTTTTTCAGCACAGAGAGGTGAAACAGAAACCTTGATCTGATTTTGAGTGGAGTTTTGGCTAGAACTACTCATTTAGAAAGGCATGCATTGAGAAGATGCTATGACTTGTGAGTAGTGGCTACTTAATTCTCCATGAGACATTAAATTCTGATAATAGCTCATGATTTTAACAGATGCAAAATAAGATAAACCATATTGCTTTCACAAAAAAAAAAAAGAAAAATCTGATAAGCTACAGCTACAATTATTGGAAGACAACAAAGGCTACATACATCATATAATGATTAAATGGCAAGTTCTATTGATATGAGAGTTATCAGGTATGGGAGAAGATTGGAAACCCAAGTATTGTATCAGAAATTTGCTCAAAAACTGTTGCAACTTAGTTTTACCATACTTCCTGAGTTAATGATTGATTCTAAAAGAAATTAAAATATTTTTAATTTCTCATGTCAAAATTATATTACATCTGAAATGAGAAAGGGCTAAAAAAATTTTTCAAAACAATATTTTGATAAAACTGAAAATATTTCTGCATAAGCCTTTCTCTCGCATTACCAAGAAACATCTATTTTATTTAATTTTCCCAGGGTTCTAGCACAGGTTCAGATGGTAGTGGTGATTTTAAGAAAAGAGGTTTTAATGCTAATCTTAGCTAAGCAAGTGTTTATAGAACAGACAACAGTAATGTAGCTGAACTTTCTTTTCATACTAAATATTCTGTTTTTAAGGACATTATGTTTTGTAAATATTGCTGCTATAGTATTCACAGTAATTGAAAACAGCTTTTGAGTAGAAGAGCTTGATTATTAGGGTAATGCAGTGACCCCCACTTTCTTAATCTGAAGTTTGTCTAAGGTAAAGATCATATAATCACTTAAGTGAATGTTTCCCAAATACTGAACCTCAGAGGGATCATTAGGAGAGTGAGAAACATATATTCAAAGCAACCAAAATAAAATGAAAAATAAAGCAGAATGAAAACAACAGCATATCATATGTGAGTATAGAAATAAGTCTGTGTGAGCAATGTTGACTTTAATCTTCATTCTTTTTGTGTACATCATGTATTTACAGTGTTTGACTTCACACTTGCTATTTACACAGCATTTTTGAATTTTTTATGGCTTTGTCTTTCATGGAGTGTTGTTTTAGTATTATCTACACTATTGCAGTTTGGAATTTTTGAGAGTGGGGAGGGGAAAAGCAAAACACTTACAATGAAAGTAAAGTTCTTCATCCCCTTCTTGATCAGCTTTACTATAGCCACAATGCCTGAAAAGGAAGACACAAGATTTATTGTAAATAATGATTTACTTCCTCACATCTGAAGTCCTGACAACATTAGTTCTACAGGCTGGGATTTTCAAGCACTGAGCACCTAACTCCTGACAGCCCTTTGAAAGTTTCAGCTGTAATTCTCATGACAGCAGAATTTTAAATAAATCATGATCAGTTGCAATCAAAAGGCTTTTGTATCAAATACCAGTTGGGACAGGCCCTAAAGAGAAAATTCTAGTTCTGGTGAAAAGCTTCTAAGGATAAAACAGAGGATTAAAGAACTTGAAAGCAGAACAGTGTTTTACATGAGGGTATTCTTAAATCTACTGCTGTGCCTCTTTTTCTTGAATGTAAAGTCATTTAAAGGCTGATCAGATAAAGTGTCAGACTTCTCCACGTGAGAAAACTGAACAGAAAGAGGGACTTTGACAAGTGCAGGTAAAGAACCTGCTAGGGGTTCCTTTTACAGCACATTTACATAGAACAGAAAGAACATCTTAATTTAAGTGTGACTTGCCAAAGAGGACAAATTGTATAATTAATAATGGGATTTTAAACTAAAATTGTCAGTAAAAATTACTTCCATTTCAGTTTTGCAAATTACTTTCCCAGATTATGCTGTCTCAACAGTTCACAAGAGTGGGATCAGATGTGTTTATGCCTATGCCTTATGCCTTAAGGCTCAATACCTTCGCCCAATGATGAATCCAAACACCATGAAGACCAGAATGATAGTTCCTGCCACAGCAACCACAGCTATGATGATAACAGGATTCTGTTCACTGGAAACAGCCGTGGCTACAAACGAAGCACAGAGCAGTGATTAGTTCAAAATTATTCCCTACAAAGGAACCTCTAAAAATAAAGTCAACCATCACAAATTGCAGACTGTTAGTTTACCTTTGCCTGAGACTACATTGATACAATTTACACTGATAAAATTAGTCTAGAAAGGGCCTCCACTGGAAATTCATCCAAATGCTGGATAAGTTAATAATCATCTAGAGGGCATAAAAAGGAGCTATGCTGGAACTGACTTGGCCAAAATAGTACAGATAGTGGCCAAAATAGTACAGATAGTAGCCAAAAGTCAGCACCATCACCAGCCAGGTCCACTCCCTCCTACTGCTGTGCTACCCGCTGTTTTGCTCAGTCGTTGACTCCTTCCTAAAACAGAAGCCCTGGATATCCTTATAAAGGGGGACACTAGTAGACTAATCCCTGAAGAGCTCTGCTTCTAGCCTCCCCTGTAAAACTAGTTAATATGACTTTGATGGTGCACAAGGAAATAGTGTCTTAACTTTAAGAAGAATGTTTGAGATGAAACAGTATATATTAACACAGACTTCCTAGTTAGCATATTTCTATTTCTTACTGCTATTAATCATTGCAAATTGCTATTATTACTTATCATTTATTTCTGTTAGCAATGAAGGGGTGCTACAAAATGGAATTCTCCATGCTTCAGAGAATTTACATGCTAAAATATCCACACATTACCACTCTTTTTATTCAGATATGCCAATGCTATTAATATAAGCAAATGTATGCATGTCACATTAATGTAAACTGAGGATGTAAATACTTACCCTGAGAAACCTCAAGGTTTGTTAAATACATTGCTTGCTTGACATCGAATGAGGGTCGCCATGTACTCAGTCACATTAAATGAGCACAGCTCTACTGAACTCTATGGAGCTATGCTGGTTTGTAACAGTGAGGATCTAGCCCAAGAGACAGAGAATAAAGGAGGAGGCATCAGGCAAGTGATGCTGAGCAAGGGACTGTGAAAATGTGAGTAATTTGGAAACAGCAGAGAGATAAAAGAGGGAAAAAAAGAAAAAAAAAAAAAAAAGGAAGCCCAACCTTTTCCAAAAAGAAGCCAGTTAATCAGTAATAGCTGATTAACTAAATTGTAGATGATACGTTAATATGGTGAACTGCTGGTAGGGGTAACTGAACAGGAATGTCTACATGAAGATCTTATGAATCCCACAGAATCAGGTTCCTGTTGCAGACTTCAGAGGTTCCCACAGAAATAAAGAAACCAGTCTTTTCTTTGCTCTGTCTTGGGAGAAGTGAGCCAATCAACATGATTTATTTTGTCACTGACACTGATCTGTACCAACTGCTTTCCCATTCAAAAGAACAACACCTTGTTATACTGCAGAGGTATAGAATAATCTGCACTGCGTACATTGAATAATTCTATGTACATCCCCCCCACTTCAATTTTATTTCCTAAAGAAACTATAATTTTTTATGTTGTACCTAACGCAGGTGAGGATCTCATTATTTATATGAGTATTTAACTGAAAAGAACAAATGCTTAATTTTGAGTAACTATAACTTTCTGAGATACTCAGGTCAGTAGGATGCTACTGCAGGCCTGAATATCTTCCAGTTGTGGAATTTTAGGAAATCGGTGGTCACTACCTTGTGCTAGAGTATAAAGGCTTAAGTAATACAGCTCAGTTCCTGTCACATCACCAGGCCATCAAAGCAGACAATCCCAAACAATGTCAAATTTATGTAAAACACAGTATTTACTAAAACAGTTCCCTTCTCTCTTTAACTTCAATGCAAATCTCACTTGGAAGTCAAGAAGAGGCAGCATCCTGTCACGCAACAGCCACAAGTGCAAAGTTGTATCCATTTAAGAGAGCTTGGAAAAACAGTCAGACCAGCCTGTCTAGAAGTTATGTGACTCTATGATGAGTACATAGAGGTTGTCATACGTGAGTGCATTGCTCTGCATAACTGCCTCACTGTTTTTGGGTACTGGCACATTCTGGAAGCAAGCTGAGGGTGTTATCTGGGCTCTGGAAAATGTTGGGAGTCATGGTACCACTGGCCGACTGTAAGATAGGTGGGGTGCAATGTATGATGTATCAATAAAAAAAGAAAAAAGTTTGATTGTGGGCATGCTGTGGTAGGAATTTAGGAATTCAGCGACAGCAGTCTGACAACAGTCTGCCTCTGTTCAGGTACTCTTGTGTTGCTTCTCTCTTCTGTGTGATAAACTCAGTCAGTTAGTGTAAGGGTGAATCAGAACCCAGCTTCTCAATTGATCACTCTTTGTCAGAAATAAAGATGCTAGAATGCTAGAGAAATGAATTTGGGGTGCAGATGACCCTTTCAGGGGTGCATTGCCTGGTGCTGTCACAATGGTGATGGCAGGGAACCAGCAGCAGAACAGGGAAGACTGCTCTTAACTCTGATTAATCTGTGCTCAGATTCAGAGGGTGAGATGGGACATGGCACTTGGGCAATCAGCTACAGCTGATACCTAATCTGACATTATGATATTTGCATATACAAATGAAAGAAGTAATGCTTAATTTAAATGAGTTAAAACAACCTTTTAAATACATGGTTGTAGGGATTGGGAATGGATATCCAAACACCCTGGAGGATTTAAAAAAGATCAGCTGTAAGAGCTGTGCTGCTTTTCCTGTGACATTTTCTTGTGTAAGCAACCTCAAATGTATGATTTGCAGGAAAGAATTCCTGATGAAGTCCACCATGAAAGTTTTAATGATAAATTGGATTAATGTAGGCTAAGTATTACTTTCTTAAATATTACGCTTTATGACTTCTATAAAAATTTGTAGTACTGTTATTTCAGAAATTAGGAATAAATTTTACATCTGCATATTACTTCAACCAAGCAAAAAGCAAAGTTTTCTTTATGCCAGTTTGTCTGAGACATTTTACTCTAACAGTGAGAGCTGTAACAAGCAGCAAAATCTCCTTCAATTACAAAAAGCACAGAATCACCTTTAGATCAACTGGTTAAAAGCCACTTAACATAGCTTTTAACTACTGAAGTGAATCAAAAGATAAAATTACCACTTGAGGGATATTTTGTGCATTTACATTTTCTTCTGGAGGAACTTCTGTCTCTAATAACCAACAATGAATCCAACAAAAAAAATTACAATGATTAAAGTACTTTGATCTGTGGCAAAACAGTATAGAATAGAAATATCCTGCCTTTTCAAAGCACTGCCCACCAGTAGAAGTGCCAGGAGAAATTCAGGTAGGCAACATGACTATCTGACTGTGATGGTCCCTATATACATTCTTATATAGCTATATATATGTGTGTGTGTGTGTGTGTGTACATATACAGTCTCACTATATATATATTTTAAAATAATTTGACATATTTAAAGGCTGCATTCAAAAATCCACTGGAAAAAATGAGAAGTCAATGCCTCTAAACTGTAGCATAACACTGGTTTACTGCTTAACTGTACAGCACCTCACTTGAGGTATATTTGCTAAAAAATGATCCAATAAAGGTATTCCTTTAAAATATAAAAAAAAGACTAATTCGATTAGCCTGCAAGTTCTGCTAAAACTATGAATAAAATATGAGAACCAAATATTTTTATGTAAAATAATTCCAGAGTAATTTAATGGAATTTACTATCCATTTTCTAACATTTTGTTTATTTCTGAAAACCGTATTTTGAAAATTGTGGATGTTTATCCCTGATGGGAATTATATTCTGTAATGTCCTCTCAAGATAATGGAAATCATGGCACTTTAAAATTTTCCTTTAATGAAAGCACAGGACATTTTACATGGCACGTCAAAACACAAAGCTGGCCTGTGACACAAGAAAAATCTGCTGTGCATAATGGACAAGTATGTCACTGATTTATATGCAGTTTTTCATTACCCGAGTCAGAAAAAGGGTACATGAGCATAGTCAGTGATGCATTTATTCTGAATTCCTAATCTTCCATATATTGACCAAATTCCAGTCAAGACTGTCTAACTCTGAAATTATCTTTGCTAATCTTAGTAGCTATCAGTATGCTTACATTCAATATATAAAAAATACACAGGTAATTAAGGAAATGTTGGGGAAACATTTTGGTCTACTAATTTTAAACCACTATGGACAATAAAGTAGCTAATTAGCAGAAACTTATGACAGATTATGACATAATTTTCATTTGGTTTCCAGAAATCTATTTAAAATAAGATCTCAATTCTGGCTGTACCTTGGGTTCCCATTCTGTAAAACGGGGATTCTGCTACTGACTCTAAAGCAGAACTCCACAGATGGAAAGTATGTCATCAGACACAGGGATAATAATGTTGGTAATAATAGTTTATTGCTGCTATAATGATAATTACTATTTCAATTTTGTCTAGTAGATATGTGGTATTTTTCATTATTGATAGTTCTCATGTACTGCGTGGAACCAAGATGGAATCAAGACCTAAGAATACCCAGAAATTGTTCAGGTGAAACACAGCTGCAATTAAAAAGATGCAATAGTGTGTGTCTGCACCTCAGATATGTTGCATAGAGTGCAGACAGCAGAGTTGGCATACATATCCTGTGAACCTGTAGGCTGTGTATTCTCAGCTCCAAATCTGTCTGAGCTGCTGTCAGGCAGGTAAACCTGAAGCAAATGACCCAAAATAGAGTAACCAAACTTGGATCTGTGACAGAATGGTGAAGTTGCCAGGGACACAGGCAGTTCCTGTGAATCAGCTTATGGCTGCCAGGTCTCAGCTGATGGAAGAGTTTTCCTTATAAAGACCCAAAACGTGGAATATTTTCTCTAAACATGCATGCACATTATCTACACTAGTGAGGAAAAAAATAATGTGTGATTTTTAGACAAGGAAGGGCACAAGACTGGTTTCAGCATAAAGGAAAGAGCAAGTATCTCTGCTGAGATGTCACAATCAGATTCTCCGGTGTGCTGTACTGAGAGAACATGTGCTTCAGCTTCATGTTTTCCATTGTGAAGGTTTCTGAGAGGTTGTTTTTAATTTTACACAGCTTATAACATATTACATGAGCCTCAAAGAAACCTAGTATCTTTAAGACCTCTGTATCTTTACTAAACCAAGCTGAAACTAGACAATGAATTCAAAAGACACTAAATAGGTCCCTTCCAATCTCTAACATTCTGTGATTCTGTGATATAGTTTAAACTAGACATACATAAACAAAACTGTAAAGAGTTTTTTAAGGAAACCAAAAAGGAAAAAAGTTACCTGGAAAAGTCTCTAGCTGAAATTTCCTGTTCCCTCCTCTCCCCAGTTATAAGAAGAATCACAGAATAGGGGTTTGAGAAACCTCTGGAGATCAGCTAGTCCAAGCCTCCTGCTAAAGCTTAAAGCAGGTTGCACAGGATCACATCCAGGCATGGTCTGAATATCTCCAGAGAGACACCACAACCTCTCTGGGCAGCCTGTTCCAGTGCTCTGTCACCCTCAAACTAAAGATTTTCCTCACATTCAGATGGAACTTCCTGTGTTCCAGATTGTGCCCATTGTCCTCTTGCTGGGCACCACTGATAAGATCTGGCCCCATCCTCTTGACACCTGTCCTTTAGATAATTAAAAGCATTGATAAGGGCCTCTCTTAGTCTTCTATTCTCCAGGCTAAGCAGACCCAGGGCTCTCAGTCTTTCCTTTTAAGAGTCTACTGTCCCCTAATCATCCTTGTAGCCCTCTGCTGGAATCTCCAATTGTTCCTTGTGCCTCTTGAACTGAGGAGCCCAGAACTGGACACAATACTCCAGATGTGGCCTCACTAGGACAGAGAAGAGAGGGAGGGGAACTTTCCTTCACCTGCTGGCCACACTCTTCTTAATGCATGCCAGGATACCATTGGCCCTCTTGGCCACAAGGGCACATTGCTGGCTCATGGATAATTTGTCACCCACCAGGACTCCCAGGTCCTTTTCCTTGGATCTTCTTCCCAGCTGGTCAACCCCTAACTTGTACTGGTTCATGGGACAATTCCCATGTCCTGAGTTCAGCTAGGATAGGGTTAATTTTAACAAGAAGCTGTGAGGGACCATAGCCAGGATAGCCAACCGAACCAGGCAATGGGAACATTTGATACCATGGTGACATCATGCCTGATATATATATATACACATATATTTGGCCTACAATAAAGCTAGAGGGTGCCTTTTTAGAAGGGCATGTATCAATAGGATGAGGGGCAATGTTTTTAAACTAGAGAAGGGTAGATTTACATTGGACATTTGGGAGAAGTTCTGTACTATGAGGGTAGTGGAACACTGGAACAGGTTGCCCAGGGAAGCGGCAGAGGCCCCATCCCTGGAGACATTCAAGGTTAGGCTTGATGGAGCTCTGAGCAATCTGATCTAGTTAAAGATGTCCCTGCTCACTGCAGAGGGGTTGGATTAGATGACCTTTAGAGGTC
The DNA here is from genome assembly GCA_024611175.1 of Megaceryle torquata. NCBI lineage: Eukaryota > Metazoa > Chordata > Aves > Coraciiformes > Cerylidae > Megaceryle > Megaceryle torquata. Next base: position 123,304 of record JANIJG010006982.1, on the reverse strand, counting down.
CTTTCCAGCTCAGTGCATTCAATGATTCCATTCTATGGTTCTATATAAGGGGAGGGCTGGTCAGGCAAGCACGTGCTGTGTGCGTGGCAGCTAGGGCCAGGCAGTCAGTCGCTGAGCTCTGTGGTTTATATCACTGTCTTTATATATTATTTCAGGTATTGTTATTACTGTTGCTTCTTCTTTCTTTGTGTTCTCTATTAACTTCTCCTTATCTCAACCCACTGGGTTTTACCTTTTTCTCTTGATTCTCATTTCCATCCCAAGGTGGGGGGGGGGGGGCAGTGAGCAAGTGACTGTGTGGTGCTCAGTTGTCACCTGGACCTAAACCACAATGCTGGTGTGTCAGCCACTCCTCCCAGCTTTGTATTATTGGCAAACTTGCTGAGGGTACACTCCATCCCCTCATCCAGGTTGTTGATGATTATGTTGAAGAATACTGGACTCAGCACTGACCCCTGGGGAACACCACTAGCTACAGGCCTTCAGTTAGACCATGTGTCCCTGTTGAACTCTGATCCAAATGAGCTAATGTCTCAAACACTGTGAGGAACACTCTGACTTGAGCTGATGGCAGAAGCAGCCTTGCAGTTAGAACAGGGGACAAAATATGCCAGCTAAGGCAGGGGTGAAGTACATCGGGAGATGTGGCCTTGTCCGCCTGCCAAGTTTTCACATGTGCTGCCTACCAGGCAAAGGGTAATAAAACATAGGGTCTTTGCGACCACTGACTCAATTGGTGGAAAGGGTTAATGTCACCCTTCTGTCTCTTGTGTATGTGAAGAACAGTGCTTCCCACCTCTGTACTCTTCCTATGCAAAACAGCACAGCCTCTCTACACTTTCCATGCAAATTTAGGGGTAAGTCAAGCAACATCCCTCTTATCAGGGCATAAAAAAGGACTTAAGTACACTGGCAGGTGTACATCCACCACCAAAGGAACAGACCAGGAGAGACCTTGCTGGAACCCTGGGTGTCGATCTGGAATTTTGCTTACTCTTTCACTCTTTCCTCTTTCTATCTCTCTCCTGTTTCTCTTTACCTTCTCTTTCCTTTAAGTACATCATATACAGTTTTAGTAGTTGTTATAGTTCAGGGGATAAGGAACTTTTTTTTTTAATATCATGGACCTATGATGTAAGTCTCCTTAATTCAACTGAAGTGAATCACTGAACCTGCACCACTCCCTTCTTTCCCCCCACCTTGATTGAGCAGGACGACAGTCACTGATTCCAACCCTCTGAGCTCTGTTGTTCAGACAGTTCTCAATCCCCCTCACTGTCCACTCATCTAACCCACACTTCCTAAGCTTACCTATGAGGATGTTATGGGAGACAGTGTCAAAAGCCTTGCTGAAGTCAAAGTAGACAACATCCACTGCTCTCTCCTCATCTACTCAGACAGTCATGCCATTATAGAAGGCTATGAGAATGGTCAAGTATGCTTTCCTTTTGGTGAATGCATGCTGACTACTCCCAATAACCTTCTTTTCCTCCACATGCTTAGAGATGAGCTCCAGAATGAGCTGTTCCACCATCTTTCCAGAAATGGAAGTGAGGCTGACTGGTCTGTAGTTTCCCGGGTCCTCCATCTTTTTGAAGGCTGAAGTGATATTGGCTTTCCTCCAGCCCTTGGGTACCTTTTCTGTTCTCCATGACCTTTCAAAGATGATGGAGAGTGGCTTAGCAATAACATCAGCCAGCTCCCTCAGCATTCGTGGGCGTATCACACTGAGTCCCAGGGATTTGTTGGTGTCCAGCATGCCTAAGTGGTCTCTAACACTATCCTCCTTGATCAAGGTAGAGTCTTTCTTTCTCCAGACTTTCTCTTTTAGGTAAGAGGTGTGTATTTGAATGAAAAAGATTTTTTTTTTCTTTCTGTTAGAAGGACATTAGAGGAGAAGAACCTGATGTGTTACAAATCTTCTCCAACTACTTAAAGGACTATTTTCTATGGTAACAACTAATAGGAGCTCATCCTTCAAAATACAATGACAGAAATCCACCTTCATGTAGAACTTCATTCTTTCTACTTTTATTAACATTTCCAATGACTCATTCCTTTCTTGCTTTATTTACAACTTCTACTGAAAGTGTTAAATTTCCTGTAAATCTAATTGTTTACCTGTGGCTTCTTCTAGTGTGGCAACATCCAGTCTGGGGCTGTAATTTCCATAACCAGCAGCAGTAAAAGCACGAATCTGGAAAACATACACTGTTCCTGGCTTTAGATTATTAATAGAAGCTGAAGTGGACTTGGTCTTCACTGTTGAATAGGTCCTCTCCCTTTGATCCTGGAAACGATTAGACAAAAGATTAAATGACATTTACAGGTCAGATGTTATCATGGTTGCGTATCAGCAACTGACAGCCAGCCTGGGTAGTTTATTTCAATTTGTTGAATGCTTTTTTTCCCAACATAAAAAATAAGGCATACTCTGTGGAGTATTACAAAACACTGCCAATGCAGTGAGGAGCTCTAAGTGTAACATAAAATTCAAATGGGATGGTTGTGTTGTTACTCATAAAACATTCAGACATAAAATGATTGCTTCTTTGGGTCTGATTACATTTTGTGAAATTTTGATGAGAAAATAGATTGACCGCAGCTTTTCAGGGGAATCTGTGGGATCTGAACAGTTCAAGGACAGGGAAATGTGTTCTTTCATGGTCAGAACACCTTCCCTTGTTACCTCCAATACCTTTCAAAAATACAGTACTGCATTCATTTTTCACTTAGGACTTTTTCTGTGGCTTTTAGTCTTTTCTCAGGTTTTGACTCTATGACATCAAGAAGAACCCAGGGAAAGAAGTTCAGTATGACACCACTCAAATTTGAAGCTGTAAGATTACAAACCCTATGAGTAATAAGTCACTTTTAAATAGTACAAAAAAGATCATTACAGTATTCTAAAAGCTCTACTTATTCATCACATTTACTGATCCAGATTATCTTTCAGCATAGATATGTGCATCCCTGTTGATTTTTGGTGGCAGATGCAACCCTGATTTGAAGGGCAGAAGACATGAATTAACCAACCATCTGAATGTACCACATGACCAGAGAAGCATAAGCCATACGAGGCAGTACTAATGAGATGGATACAGAGGGAAAGAATAGATCCTAACTCATTTCAGTAGTACTTTGCCAGCTAAAAATGATGGACAACCTTCCCCTTTGCAGTCAGTAAAGCAGCAAAGACTTTTGCTGAAATATAGGGTTAAATACAACACATGTGATTCCTTTTCTGAGATCCAGTAATGGCTTCTCCAGGGTCTTGCCCAGTCTCTCATTTGAGCAAGCCTGACATCTTGGCTAGCAGCAATTTTTCGTATCTTCTCCAAGAGGATTTAAATCATCTGTGAGGACCATGATGGAATGCATGTTGTTATGTGAGAAAGAACAGGAATTCTTGAAGATGAGAAACAAGTGTAAGGAAACCATAAACAGGTTCAGGACTGTAAGCCACAGTGGAATTTCAGAGTTTGGGTTTTGATGCATAAATGAGGCTTATTTGAATTGACAACAGTTCTTGCATTCAAAATAAATAAATAACAAAGAAATAAAAATAACCTGTGCTAGAAATCTCACAGGAAAGGCATACTTGGGAGATCTCAGGCAGTTTCTGTTCCAGCCCTATCCAGAAGTGAGAGGTGAAAGTAATACTTATCAGAATATTTCAGAACCACAAAATGTTTGATCTAATTTGGCTCTAAAAGGAGCTGAAAGTTTGGAAGTTTTTTTGGATTTTTTTTTTTTTTTTAACTAATGCAACAAAACTTTAACTGCCTCTCATTCTGAGAAAGAAGCTTATGAAATACTTTTCAAGCTGAACTACATTATTTTGTAAGGAAGACAAACATTTAAGCATTTGTGTTAAAATTGTCTCACTGAATTAAATCTATACAGTTCAGATTATCTGTAACTGTAGGATGAGCTTCTTATTCTCTTTTATTAATTACTCTGTAATAAGTATAATCCTGGTAGGTTTCCTTCCATTACAAAAACACTTTAACATCAGTTCTCATCTTTGCAAACATAGAAAACTGGCAATGAAATTCTGCTGCTTATTTAAAGTAAAATATATAGGAAAAATAATAAAAACCACATTCTAAAATGTATCATTTTATGAAAAACATAGCATCTTGATAAATTTTCTGTCATTTTTCAGTACCTATTTAAATTACTTATTTTAACAGATTCAATACTACTGTGCATATTAAAAAACCCCACATTTTTGGGGTTGTACCTTGGCATTTTGAGTTTGGTTTTCATTGTGTTCAGTTTTGCCTCTGGTAAATATGTAAACTTTTTTTTTAATTTTTATTTTTTAATGTATGGGCTTTATTTGTGCATGTACACAGGCACATGGTTGAGGAACAAAAATTACCTGCTAAAATTAGTAAAACTGCTTTTAAAAAACTGTTTAGCTATCTGTACATATCTGATAAATTTTGTTACAAGAGTGATTAAAATGAACAACTTAAACGAGGAGTTAGCATGAACAAATGAACATTTTATTCCCTTCCAAAATCATATAAAGATCTTTTGATAAGTACATTTGTGCATTTCAGCACTGAAAATTAGATGTGACACTTGATATTACATCAAATCTGTTTTGAATTTACCTAATCCTATGTTACCTAGTAAGCTGACACGCTCTTTTTGATATAGAGTTAATAGTGCCTTGTTTGCAAAGATGAAATGTCTTCACGAGTGATCACAAAGGGGCTCCTTTGTTTATTTATTTGCATTTGCATTTTATTTATTTATTTATTTATTTTCCTCTCAGAATGTTTCATAAAAAATAGGCATATGTTATGTGCTGCTGTAAATTTCCCAGGGACTCTGGAGGAGCCACACTTAGTTTGGGTCCCATGACAAACATACAGCTTCACAGCCTGCCTTAACTCTGCTTTCATGCAGTTTACAGTTGCATGTGGCCCCACTTATATGCTTGTCAGAATTTTTTTTATTCTGGAGTACTTCAAAGTTATCATGAATGAAGCCCTCGACATGCTGAAATGAATGGAAAAACTCCAACTGACACCAGTAAGATTGCAATTTCACTCTACCAGAAACAGAGATCACTTCATCTACTATTGAAAAGCAATCCTCAATTCATTATTGTGTTGAGAGAACAAGTGAAAAATAAATTTCACAATGCTGAGACTTTTTAAGAGAACAAATAAGGAATATTTATCTGCTGAAACTGTAGGAAGTGCTTTAGAAGTTTTCAGACAAGACAAAGCTGCCCAGATCATAAGGGAATACCAAATGCAGTCAAGTGTTGTGTTTGATCTATCATCTCAAGACTGGAATCACAGTGACACAGAAGGAAATTACACAAGCTTTAAACACAATGTAGAAGAGACAGGAAAATTATAAATATAACGGTAATGTATCAAAATCCAGCTTAACAATTTTAAAAGAAGTAGAGAAAAAAGGGCAGATTTCAAGTGGATATTTCATTTTTAGGATACCAAAATACAATATATGAGACATATGATAGCAGTAATAATTGCAGGGATTTGTGAGTTATTAAAAACAAGCAAAATCACTGTGACTTTGAGGAGACAGGATAGTTGACAGCTGATGACTTTAACATTGTTGCACAGCACAGCAAGCCAACAGGAAGCAAACAGCGCATTGTTGCACATTACAGATGATGTTAGCACTTACTTTCTCATAATACTTGATTTCATATTCAGTAATGACTCCATTGGGATGTTCTGGTTCCTGCCAGGAAAGCTCCACGCTTCTCTGAAGCACTCTCTCTTTCATTACTCCACTAACTTGCGAGGGAGCTGTTTGGACAAGATGTGTCAATAAATAAAAAGCAAATTTGTTGGATGCCTAAAATCAAATGTCATTACTGATTTGCCCCATGCTGAGCCACTTTCATTAAGGTAAAAGAAAGCACCTTTTCATAGCTCACAATTCAAAGCTAATGAATATTCAAGCAGGACCCTATTACTGTTCATAAACTTAGAATGGAAATCGAATTAAAGTGCAAACATCAAAAAATGGCATTGTTCATGTTAGTGCAGACCTGAGATTGATGGGACAGGAATAACAATTAAGCAAATTAATTCTGATTAAGATAGCAAAGTAGGTTTTTAGATTGATGTGTAGTAAATTAGGAGTCTAAATATTTATTGCATATGTTTTTGAAATGCACATAAAAATAATATTTTAGAGACAAAATAACATTTCAGGTTGATTTCATGTAACAGACTCCAATCCTTCTTGGAAAATAATCTGTCACACTATCTGATTATGACATGACTCAGTGATGTAAACTTTGTTCAGATTAAATATTCTATTTTTCATTAGTTCAAAACTTTCCCAGACACTCTTTCTTTAGAACTCTAATTTCCATATTCGGTCTTGCCTTTTTTTGAAGTGTGAGACAATTTAAGAAGTAGATCTTATGACATGAAGAGGACACTGTCTTCCTCCACCTCACTCCACAGAGATATATATACGTGCACACTTGCATGCATGCACACAAACACAGTTTCCTAATAAACAACACCCATAAACAAGAACCTTTTGAAATAAAAAAAAGACCTCAATATACAAGCATTATAGAGCCACTGACTTTATTTTTAAAAGTTTAAGAGATAATATAATAAAAAGTGAGAGACCAAATAAGTAACTTATTTTATCAGCTTATCTCATGCTTAACAAAAAGGATAGACAGCAGATTGTCTGCTGATGTGCAGTTCCAAAGGAAGCCAAACATCACACTGTTCTTCAAATATACATATTGCCTATATGAATGTAACACAAAGTCCTGTAAAACCGTATCTCTTTAAAAAAAACCTATCACATTGCAACCATGCAGAACTTCGTCTTGTTCTCTTTCAATGGAAATAATTCAAAGTTATAGTACTGCTCATGCAAAAGATGAACAGAGAGAATTTGGTCCTCAATCTCCTGCAGTTAAAAGCAAGAAGACATTTATGTCTTTATGAACATGGGCATATTTGGCAAGCAGATTCAGACATAAGAAAGGAAATTAAAATTACATATGAATTTATTTATGAATGTTTCAAGTGTAGAATCTAGTACTGATTCTATACTTGAATGTTTGTTTGAACAAATATTCTGAAAATTTTAAATGTATTTCTGGGTAAAATTAAGAACAACCTTACTTTAGAATTGTATATAAAGCTTCCACTATGTATAATGGTGTACAGTCTTTAGATAAAAAAGGACTTTTATCTCATGAAACAAGCGATATTCACTTTATTTAATTTAAAGAACATAGAGATCAAATGTCTAGAATGCATGGTCCTGTAGTATTATATATAAAAATATAATGATAAAGTAAAATCAAGACTATAATCCTGTACAAAACTTAAAATTTATTGTTAACTTATTTTAATTGTGAAGTTTCTAACCTTTTTTATTGTGACACGTATATCCATGTAGGTTTTAAAATTAAAAGTATTTACATTTCATTAGAGGCTCCAAGTGTCCATGAAAATTGACTAAAGCCATGCATGGTAATCTTCATTATAAAATATTGTGTTCTATATATTCAATTTAATAAAACTTGAAGACCCCTTAAGGTAGACTGCCTAACTAATAAAATCATAAAATTGTGTCATGCAAACAGCATGGGTTGATATACCATTCCAGAGCCAGAATCACTCTCTTTCACTCTTCTTGCATTGTCCTTCTAAAAGCTTTTTAGCTAAAAGTATTTTCACTCTCTAATTAGATTTCTTCTTCTTCCTCCCCCCCCCCCCCCCCCCTCCCTCTCTCTT
>JANIJG010006982.1:103075-115429 GCA_024611175.1 Megaceryle torquata | reverse complement strand
GGTGTGGTGGCCCGCGGGTTTGGGTTTTTTTTTGTGCCGCCCCCCCCCCCCCCCTTTTTTTTTTTTTTGTAGCTAGGAGTCTGGAATGCAGCAAACTAATTTACTCTGTCTAGTTTTCTTTGCCATGATTAACTAGTCATCTTCTTTGTCTAAAAGAGTACTGCAGTATCCTGGCTAAATTTCAGAGAGGTCATTATGTTTTGTGTATAATGTTCTATCTCACCCAGATAAATGTTTTCAAATTGTTAATTTTTCATTTTTAGATGTCCAAAATTGTTAATGTTCATACTTATCATGAAACAATTTTATATTACCTAGGTCACTGGAGTTTGTTCTCAACTTTTACTGCCTTTTGTTTTAGCTTATCCAATTTTTTCATTCTGTTGGTCATAACATTTTTTTTTAAGTGTTGAGTCAAACTGAACTCACTAATTCCTCTGGTATTAGTTAACTCTGCATATGTGGGGAAAAAACAGCAATGCATAGAAGGAGGAGCAGAGAAAGGGAAAAGGAACAGCAATGCATAGAAGGAGGAACAGAGAAGAGAAAAAATATACTATGTGAGATTCTGACTGAACATCTGTATCAAGTACACCACAAACAGGCAGATTACATACTTAAGGAATCTCCATTAAAATCAAAGTTTCAATGATTTATCAATATTTCAAGATAGCATTCAAAACTTAAATAAATGAACTCAAATATATTTCCTGTCAGTTAACATTATTTTAATTCAAAAATGGTCAGATTAAAAGTTGTTTTTCATTTTGGGGTCTTTTTGGTAGCATTTTGCCTTTTCTTCACCTCTCACTTAAACACTGTGTTACTTCTCATTGTTAGAGGAACCACATGAGGAAGGAGAACCCTGAAGACTGCGTGCATTGGGAGCTTTGAAGCAATTACGTTGTATATAATTCTCGTACTACAGGATATTCCTAAAATGCAGTAAATTACCTAAACTTATTTTGTGTCCCCATGTTTGTCAGGGGAAGAAAATAATCATCAAATTGATTGAAGCCAGAGCATCCTCCTCTGGCTAGGCACACCAGTCTGTTACTTCTTCAAGGAATATCTATAAACCAGAGCAACCAAATAAGCCAATCCATTGACATGATGTACATACTATTTTTATCCTGCCTTTTGAGTTGTATTTCTCTATCTGTTCTTAATAAGACTACAGGTCAGAAGCATTTTGTTTTTTATTCTAGTATAATAATTTCCTCCATACCCTCTCCACGTCTTTCTTACAGACTGTCATGCATTCAGGTTTTATTTGTTCTGGCTTCCTGACACCTCCTTTTAAACTTTTAGCCCACTTCTCATTGCCTATCCATACTAATTAATTAACAACCTAGTTATGGGTTTTAAATAACTATGTTTGAGCAAGCTTAAAAAAGAACTAAAGCATGTAATTAATCCCTAAATAGAAGATAAAATATGACATTAAATCACACAACCACCCCACTCTACAAAAAAAGAATTAAACATACCATTTTTGTTCCCATTGCTAAACCAATATCATCATTATATCACCATCATCACAAACAACTATTTCAGGTATATTTTTTTCTTTTAGTAAAAAATGTCTTGCCACTGCATCTATAACAAAGTTGTTCATCATAAAGACACTTCTTAGAGCATTTCTAGACAATTAAGTACCTAGTCCTGAATGATTAAAGCATGCATAATCCCTACTGTATCACTTCAGGTTACAAAGAAGCATCACTTGTCAGAATCATTATTTCCATAATATATTACACTGGGGGATACAGACTGTTCAAAACACCATTTGCTATCAACTTTCTTTCTAATATACCTCATCTCTTCTTTTTCTCCTTCCTGCTGACACAACATCCAATGCATCAAACACATACAGCCTCTCAGGGCTAACAGGCAGATGTACCTACACATGCTGCATAAGAAAGCATTTCGAGAATGACAGGCCCTCAGCACACTCATTCACCTTTTTAAAATGCTTCAAATACACCATTCAGCAAAAGGAAAATTGATTTTCACTAGGTTTCAACATCACAGCCATGGAGAAATATAACTCTGCTGGGCTTTACTGATAAAGCCTTCAAGTTATATAGATTTTAAGCTGGTCATCATTTTCAGATCAAGTTATAGAAAAAGTTAAAACTGAGGTGTCAAAGAGCAGGATATTCCAAGGAAATATTCTGCTCCAGAGAGAATATTGTATCTGGTAGACTGATGTGTCACATCCATACTGCTAAGCCAAGCATATGACATATTATTAATATATGCAAATATTTAGGTATAAAAAAAATGTGGTGATTGTTTTTGGAAGTCATTGCTTTTAGTCAAGAATCCTTTGGAAATGTAATATTATATTGCTTATGCCTTTAATCTCTATCCTTAGCTATCCTCTGGCTCGCATGCCTAACATTTCCCTTCATCCACAGTGTACTTTTCAAAAGACAAAGAGAGATGCAAAATTAAATCTTTTGCACTTTGTGTGAGGAAAAAAAAAAAGAAAGGCAACACAAAAACCACAGAAAAAAGTACAAAATATATAAACAAAACAACAAAACCTGAAAAATATAAACATGTGAAGGTTGGACTTTGACATATAAGAGGAACGGACATAATGCATCAATTGCTAGCAGAGAATCAGCTGTAACATCTTGTTATTGAAAAAAGATGACTCATCAAAAGAAATATGCCTAGCCATTTCCCTGATATTTCTTAAAGTCCTGCATCTTGAATATGTCTCTATTCCATCAACAGCATCAGTCATGGAGACTTCTGGTACTTTGAAAGAAGTGTCTCTTGAAGCAGCATCCCAGCTGTTTAGTAGTTCATGTGTATGAACCTAACTATTAAAAATCCTCAGAAATAAGAGTTTTGATCCTGCAGTCCCAATTCATACAGAAAGATTCATAAATGAACATAAATAAATGCTCCCAGACAAAACCCTATATTAACAAATGCTTTTTGATAATCTGTGTTTGCAACTCCAGCTTCATAATTTGTTATACAAAGACGAATGAATGAATGAATGGTCTATTAGCCTTCCTTAGCATTTGTTTTTTTCTTTTATTTCTTCATTTTATAATAGCAATAATGTGCTTAAGTCAAACTAAGCTTCATCTTGTACTTACTGAAATGAACAGTAAGTCAATTCCATAGCACGGGACCTTTATAGCACTTCCTGAAGGACAAAAACTCTTGGCTTTTACCCTCTTTCCTTTTTATATCATGAAGATGTGCAGCAATCACTCAAAACTACTGGCTTTTCATAAAGCAGCAAAGAGATCAGTTTCTGCATCCCTGTAAAACTGCATCTTAGGGCCCAATGTAAGTTTTACATTACACAAAGCCTTTACAGCATTTTTCTGCAACAGTGTTCTATAGCAGTTGGGGGTATTTTGAGTAGTGAGCCTGAAGGGGGCATTGCTAACAGATGCAAACCATGGAAAAGCAGAGATATCAGCATCCAATGGTTATAACCTACTCTATTATTTCTTTTTAAAATGTCTTCGCTCTCTCCTTCCTTGGCAGTAATCTTCAGATAAAAGAGTTGCTTTGACTCTACATCTATTTCAAGTGAGACTGGAATCTGGCACCTTACTAACAACAAATGCAAAACGAACCCATGCATATGGGTTAAAAAAAGTAGTGGAAAATTATACTGTTGTTAGGTCTTAAATGGTTGTTTGGGTAGAGAATACAGACCTCCCTATACTCTATTGCAGTCCTGCACCAAGATTACCCAGATGGCACCCTTCTGCACTGGCTTGCGTGCTAATTTGCTCCCAAGAGAGTGCATTTAAATGAAGTCACAACCTGGCTCCTCACCAAGCTCTGGTTTGCTCTGAAGGGAAACTTGGACATCAAAATTGCCAAAATTACTAAGTAAGAGCGACAAACATTATACACCTTGAGGAATTCCAGCTACCAGTCTCAGGGGCCTGGGGTCAGCATGTGGCACCATACTGTTTCTCATGCTGGTCTGAAGCAGTGTGCCCCAGGATATGTGCCCTTGCTCATTTCTGAGGAGCTGTCTGTTTTACATACATGATGCTTGAAATGCAGCCTTGACAAGGCTTTGCAAGTACTAGGCAAATTTTAAATATTTTTAAGAAATATTGTAGATATTTCTCTTGTTTATTTATTCTGCTTCCTATAAATATACAAAATGGTTTGTGTGGAAAATCAAACCCTTATATATGAAAATGTATTATATCTATATAAATTGCTTATTATATTTATCAAAATATTAGATGTATTAAAAATTTCAGAGCACCATAATATGGTGGTGCTCCTTACGCCATGTTAGAAAGCTGCCACAGCTTGTCTTTTGAATGCTTGGAAAAAAATGCCTACATTTCTCTTCATGTTTAATATGTACAATACTTTTCATGTTATTTTATATGATGGATCACGCAAAAAGATAACAGAAAAGAATACAATAGCTCTTAAACTGAACATTATTAAAGAGATAGATGGAAATTCGTAAGATTTTTTTTTTCATTACATTGTATTTCTCTCCCCTCAGTTAAGTCTCTACATGACAAAGCAGCCCATGATAAAAGGTTATTGAGTACCACTGTATTATGCCATTAGTACCCATTGCTTTGGATCAATAACAGAGAAATTCCCCACTGTGTTTACAAGCTGCAGCATTCAAAAAGAGACCCAAATAAATCAGATATTTTACACTTACGATATCCTATAGAGAAGCCATTTTAACTTCCTCTCTGACACACTTTACTTTCAGGCTCATAAATATAACACAGTGTGCCTACAATGCTCTGTAAGCCATAAGGAGAGGCACACACAGCTCTCTGGGCCACTTGAGGATGTCCCGAGTACATGGTAATAGGCAATGTAGTCAAGTAATACTCGACTGCATTACTCCTTTATGGTTTTTTGCCATTGCTTTTGTGGTTGAGAAACTCTCAAATTACCTGCTGATCTACAGAGAGGAACAGTAGCAGTAGTTACTCAAATCCTTTTGAAAATCAATTCATAAATCTAAGTAAATAAATGAGGTAAAACAATAAATACATTCTGATCTCCACATATATTAATAGCAAAGTTCTAGAGAAAGCTTATGCTCTAAGAGCATTCTTACCAAATATATAGTGATTTACTAATTGTCTATATATTTTATATATATGATGAATTTAAAATAGTTAATGGTTTGGCAATTCCTTCATCAAGTTCAAAACTCACTAGCTGGATCAGTTTTATATGTTGTGTAACTCTGTGGAGGAAAACCAATAAAAAGAAAGAAAAAGAACTTTCCAGAAAGAAATTAAACAATTTAGAAAGATCAGGACTGACAGTTTGTCTATTATGTTTTGCTTGTTTTTTCTGGTCAGAGTCTACATCTAGAACCGTTCTATGAACTCCCCTGTTTCTCCTGCCTGACATTTGGTACAAATATTGTCATATCTGTATCCCATTTCTTCCAAAACTGGCAACTTGGGCATCAATCAGTGCTGGACGGATGCTGAGTTGCATAACAAGTGACAACACTGACTCCCAAGGTATACACAACTCTTGCTTTCTGAATAAGTTTTGACATGTCAGGCACAAACCTGATTCTCACAAATCTATTAGAGTAACAAACCAGCCTCACAAATAACAGAGAGGGGCTTTTGTTCTCCTGAAGCATTTGTTTGCTTTTGCAGAAGAAATATTTCTATGTTAATTAGATTTTTCTTTTGTCTTGCCTCATAACTTTTTTTTGGTTTTTTGGTTTTTTTTTTAGCAGAAACATCTGCCACCAGCCTTGCAGTAAATCCTTGGCACACAGGTATTATTCTTCATTAAAGAAAAGAAAACACCACAAAACTCTCAAAAGATTAGGATACTCCTTTCCCTGGTGGGCTACACAGACACATTATGTTCTCCTTCTGTCTCCAGTCATCTCTGCTGGCAAGTGTCAATTATAGACACAGGTTTCAGGGAACAGAAGGATAAAGCACAATTTACAAATACCTTGCTCTGGAAGCAGACAGGTGTAATGACTGAGACTGTTTGCTGTAATTGAATTTCATGCTGTCATCTTTTCAGTCATAAGAAGATGTCAGCTTCAAGGATGCTACTCATGGGAAAAGAAAAAAAAATATCAACCCCCTTAATACATTCTCATTGTAACTGTATAGCTATTATTGCCACTCTAGTTTTACTACTTTAAAAGTAAAAGTTGTTTTTGCTGGAGGGTATAAGGTGATTAGAACCATGGATTTGGTGGCCTACAAACTAGTATGATTATATTAATTTAGTTTAGGATGTTCAAGAGACAGCTGAATGAATTCCAACCCCATGTGTTTTGTTTCAGACATAGCCAACCAACATCTGGAAAGAAAGTGTCATGCCAAAAAAAATAAAAAGTTGATCAAATATTAACAGAAAAGCATATAAATATTCCATAAAGTTTTCAGTACAAAACAATAATTATCACTGTGTCAGAGGTTTGATCAAACTCACACTTTCAAAGACGTAATTGTTCAGTGGGGAAAAAATATAACTCTACTAACATTCCTAAACTCAGTACAACTTCTGTTCCAACCTTCCAAATTTCTATGAAATGCATTACAATGGCACTGCTAATGATAGGTATCTTTCTGAAAGCAGCATGGGTGGTAGTTGCAGGGAACACAGGAAGAATTCCTTCCAAAAATGGCTTGCTTTTTTTTTTTTTTTTAACCCCTTCCATATTACATGCACTTCTTCACACAGAGAACATTAGAAGTCTAGAATTTAAAGAGACAAGAGAAATGTTCATCTGGAAATTTCTGCTACAGTGATAAATAGCAGAAGTAACAAGCCTAAAGTTAGTAACTACCCACAGGAATGCAAATCATGTTTATGAAAGGAAGCATAGGCCCAACCTATGACTCCCTCGATCAGGGCTTGTTTAAGTAGTTTCAGTGACCAGAGCAAGGTCACCACTGCCACTGACATAAATACAATAGTCAGAATTTCCCTTGTAGTATAAGAATTCACATACATTCCATACATTTACAGCTGAGTAAAAATCCATTTGTTACAATGTTGATTATCCCAAATGAAATAATTTTAGAAGTACACAAGTTATTAAAAAAATAATGCCATGCAAAAGCAGAAGGAAAATCCCTCATCTTAGGGGAAGCATACCTTGTAAAGTAAGGCTAGTTGACTCATAAGAATATATAACACAAGTTTGTACCTATTAAATTGCAATAATTACTTTAGAGATAATGCACATATTTAATTGATAATAAAATACACAAAATATGTATAAGAATATATTCTATTTGTTTATCTTTCCTCTTTTATTTTTTTGCAACCAATAATATTAAAACTTGTGACAGGTATAATATGTTTCCAGGACTTATTAAACTATGTATGATGAATTGGCATTATTTAAAAAATATATCCCTACCTTCTATTACACAAACTGTAAACTTTAAACATAAATTTCAAAAGTCCTTAAATATTCTTGACTTTGAGTAAGCATTGGTTCCTAAATCTCCTTACTGCTGAAAGTAACATTTGATTTTGGGGGGATTTTTTTGTTTTTGTTGTTGTTTGTTTTGGGGTTTTTTTTAAGGTTTTTTGATTGTTTTTAAGGGCTTTTTTCTGTTTGTTTGTTTGTTTTTATTATTTGGTAACATGCTATGCTTCAGTGTTTCTCCAGCTCCTGCGTAAGGGAGAACTTTGCAGAAAGATCTGTATCATGCAGAACCTTATTAAACTGGAAAGACATCAATCATTGAATGAAATAATTTGCTACATGGTTTTAAAAGCTGTACAGAATCATAATCTTTTTACTGACTTTCTCCTGGCTTCACTTCCCTGAATGCTATGAGGCTCTAAGGGAAACCCAAGTTCTATATCCAAAGGTTAACTTCTTGGAGATTTAGATTACGAAAATGTCAATTGCACAAATTATAAACCCATTTAGCTTTCTGATTAGTTCCACTTTTAGTATACCATTTAGGGCTCAATTCTGACCTCTCATCAATTATATTTTAGTTTAACTGCATTGATTTTATCTAAGTTATCTGTGCTTTATACCAACAGAAATAAGATCCGAATCAGGTCCTAAGGGTAAAGTAATTAAAAATGTAATAACCAGAACTGATCATGCAACATAGCTACATCATTAATTGGTTACAACTTTCTACTTTAACAAAAAAGATTAAAATTTCTCTGTCAATTTCATAGAGATAGGTCTCTAACCTTTTATTTCAGAAATAGTTCTGGATGGGATCCAGGGAATTTAACTTAGGCACCTGGGTGCACCTACCCTTTAGGCGACTACAAGTCTCCTAAATTAAGTGCTTAGGTTCCCTCAAATAACTTTTCTCCTTGCGACATAGAGGTAAGTGCATTGGAAAGATCCGGAAAGAGATCCTCCCTTGTTTAAATTGAGAACCACATATCTGAAAACATCTTAATTCGAAGGCCTTTGTAAAATGTTCTCCACTGATGACATAGTGAATTTAGGCACTGATTTTATGATAAAGAAGTGATCTAGTAGTCCAAATAGACCTGCCACATCACATTTACCTGCTTTTCAGGTGAGGAAGGCCCCATCTTCCTCACACACTATTTAGAATTTCTTCCAGTCTCCTAAATCTTCCTTGTGAATTTAAGGAGGTGTATTCCTTGAGCCTTAAGGCACCTAAGGCAATTAGTCTGGAGTCTGCTCTGACTTCTCTCTCATGCAAATCTAGTAGGATCCAGGTTTCTACATACAACAGTATAATTCTAATTCTTGATGAGCTTAGAGGTATTTTAGAAAGCTGCTAGCTAAATACTGCAACTACTTATGTAACTCCAACTTCACTATTGTAGAGAATCAATCTAATGCTGAAAACAATACCAAATAGAAGTGTGAACTAACATTTTTATATAAAAAGAAACCCCACAAAACAACAAAACCAGAACAACAGCTTCTGATTCACTTTTTAATGGTGTGAATAAGTAGTGACTGCACTGACTCCTTTCATCCTGGATGTTGAACTTTAATCAATATCCAGGATGAAGGGGATGAAAATGGAGCTCTTTGAAGTAGCAGAAAACCATGCAACATTTAATAAGAAAGGTTAAACTTAAAAACAAAACCAACCAACCAAACAAAAAACAAACAAACAAACAACACAAAAAACCAAACCAAACAAAAAATACCAAAACAAATCAAAACAAACTATTAAAAGCTGGTATTATTTTATTTCAGATTTACTCAATATATTGGAAAGATATGCAAAATTGCCTAAAGTGTCTTTGAATAGTTTCTTATGGTTCTGCTTATGCTAAATAATAAACTTTCGAACTGATTCTGCATTCCCTCACTCCCAGTGAAGGTACTGGGAGAATGCAGGATTGGTCTCTCTTTCAAGCTGCCCTGTGAAATAGAAGTTTGGAAAAATGGTGTCTACATATTGTATGAATACTTCCAGGTTGTAAAGGATATAGCAAAAAGACAGTAAAACCGGAATGCCACAAAAGAAATTAAGCTTGAGCCGTAACAATAGCACTATTCCGTGTTTCAAAGAAAGATAGTATTTTCCTACATAGAATGTGTAGATCATTTTGAAATTTATTTTTTTTCTATGAGAGGCTCCTAGTCTGCAGTAGAATTTATTGCTACCTACATGTATATATAGCACAAAAGTTATATTCACCACCAACATCAAAAGACTTAAATTTAGTGATTCTAAGGCACATCACCAGTAGAGAAACTCAATTTACATGAGTGAGCACAGTGTAGAATATGGTTCATATTTATATTAGCCAATATGACATCATTTAGACAAATAGCATATTAAATACCAGAATGTGCAAGGTTGCACAGTATGTAAACAGAAAAATAAATAGGACTATATCCTCTGAGTATAAGTCTATTGCCTTATTCATTTGAAAAAGCTCCAGTGTAATTATTTATACTTAGAAATGTATTGTAATGCACATATTCAGATGGATATACATCAGAATCATGAACATCTATAGCCTGATTCCATAATGAATATGATCTAAGCACTGCTTGCTGTATGAAATGGAAAAAAAAATAATATTGGCACTGGAATTTCCCATGATAATAAATATACTGAATGTTCATTACTTTCCCTTGAATGTGCATGTAAAAGGCCTGCCTGAGAAAATACTTATGTTAAAACACTCAGAAACTCCTCTTGTTCAAAGATAAAAATACTCAATCTACTCATCATCTAGGTATGAGTTTCTGTTGCTCTATGAGTGAGCCCCACTGAAAAAGGTGGTATAGTAGAGGTGTTACTTATTAAAGCTCTACTGCACACATGCTCAGGGATAATAAAAAAGACAAAAAAAAAAAATTTCCCCTTTGTTCTAATTAGCTAACAGTGGTTGAATTAGTCATAAAATAAAGGTGACAATGATAATGGCATGTTTTATTTTATATCTCTACTTGAAGGGCTTTTTTTTTTAATTTGTAAGTTCTCTAATCCAAACTAAATTAAAGGTTTCTGAAATACACGTATAAAGTCAGATAATATACAGACACATGGCACTTTTATAATAACATCTGTATCCAACGGGAACCAATCAGAGTTTCATACATGCAATATGTGTGCAGTTCAAATAGGATAGATACTTTCAAGCAGACAATTAGCAAACTGATTTTAGGATTGGAGGACCCAATTTAAAGAGCATTTACTATACACTGGCTGAGTACATTGCAATGTTTAAGGTAGTGTACAATTTATCCATAAATGCAGTTCTTGCCTAAATACAAATTTCACCCTTTCCCTGAGTGTGCAGTACCTGCCTGGACTGAGCCCATTTAATTTTGCACCTGAGATATTAAAACACAAGTCTAGCCTCCTTAAGGTCCTTTCAATTAGTGTTGAAAGAGATCTTGCTGGTCATTTAGATCTTATGGCAGGCAAGTCTTAGGTGGGCCATTTAAGTCAGATTTTTTTGCTCCAGGTGTGTCCTGATATGGAACCTACACCATCCGATTGGTAGGACTGTTTACTTACATCTTTTGTAGGGTTTGGGTTGAGTTTGGGTTGTTTTTTTGTTTTTATTGGGTTTTTTTGTTTGGTTGGTTTTTTGGGGTGTGGGGTTTTTTTTTGTTTGTTTGTTTGTGTTTGGGGTTTTTTTTTGTGGGGAGTTGTTGTTTTTTAAATTATTTCATTATCATTATTCAGTTTTAAATGTTTAGTCTAACATTTGTTTTCTGGGATTGAAATACAGAGATGCTAATTTCTTGTATTTATATCCATTTACCTGTAGGTGGGAACTAGCGTCCCTAATTTAAACTTGAGTCTATGCAGTAGACGCCTAATGAAAAACTCTTCCAAGAGAAAATCTAATCAGGGAAAGGGGCTGCCTAAAAGGCCTCCAGAGAGACATCCTATCTGGTACATCTCAGGCACTCAGCTAGGGAGGCTGGACTTCCCTCTGAGGGACCTCAGAAGCATCTGCCACTCCTCAAGAGGTAAACAAGGCAAGTCCTTTAAGGATTCTGGTTTACTCAGAGCTTAAAATTTGTGTCAATACACAGAAAAATTTTGGCAGATGGAATATACCACCTACCCACCTTTCTGCTGCAGTCATTAACTTTTCTCCAGGATCCCTAGAAACCAGTCTCACCCCCTAGATACAAACAGACTTTTGAGTTTCTGCAATTAATTTCCACAAGACTGTATTATATGAAACACACTTATATAAAAGATACATTGATATACATGACAAATTAGGATTGTGACAAATGCAGTTTTGTGAGGTGCAACATGCAAACAGCTATACAGCTGACCTACAGCACAACAGGCACATGTATGTGTCTTAAGGGACTGAGCTTGTACTGAAGTTACATGATCACCCAAAACCATGCTTAAACAGTATATCTGACTATACAGCCAGTCTTTCCAGATTACATACTCTAGTGTTAAGTATATAGTCTTCCACCCCTTCTCAACAGTGTGGTAAGATGCTGGGAAATGAATTCTAAAATATAAAATAGATCATCAATATGGTATTTTAAAATACTTACAATATATTTTTATATTTATATATATTTAATTTATATATTGAGCTAGGTCCCAACCCTTCCCCGCCTCCCTGCAAAAAAAAAACCCAAAAAACACAAATCAAGGAAGAAAATCTAAATCTGAAATGATTTTTGCATGAGATGGATTCAATAAGGGTGAAATGATCCTATTTGCCCCTTTCCTTACTTTTCACACTAGTCCATAGCTCAGAGAATATGGCACAATATGGGGAGGGAAGGAGGGAAGGAGGGAAGGAGGGAAGGAGGGAAGGAAGGAAGGAGGGAAGGAAGGCAGGAAGGAAGGAAGGAAGGAAGGAAGGAAGGAAGGAAGGAAGGAAGGAAGGAAGGAAGGAAGGAAG
>JANIJG010006982.1:59281-97417 GCA_024611175.1 Megaceryle torquata | reverse complement strand
ATATATCTTTAAAATATAGGAATGAATAACCTAGTTACAAATACATTGACAAAGAAGCTCCAATAATAATTTTGGGGGTTATTTATTTATAGCTTCCTTCCAAAAACCCCACAGATGAATAAAAGCAAGAATACCATTAATTCCTTTACAATATATCTATTCTCTGCAAAGTTCTCATTGTCATCAAAATATTTCCCTGATAATTATTTCTACTATTTTAATATTGTTTCTAATAACTATTTCTAATAATAGAACTGTTTTCTTTAAAAAAATACCCCAACAATCAAAAATGGCTAGCATAATGAGTTGTTTAGAAAGCACAAATTTAATTTTCTGTTTTGTTTTGTTTTGTTTTTTTTCCTGTAAGGTTTTTAAATTGAAGTCTGTTTGAATGTGCATTTCATCAGTCTTCCAGATCAGTGACATTTTAACTACTCTAGATAACAACAACAAAAAAAAGTGACGGATTAAGCTTTTTCGATTCCTAGAAATTTCACATAAGACATACATCAAATTCACATCAAATAAACCTGCACTGAACTAACTTTTGACTGATTTTCCTGATCTAAAGTTCAAAAGCTGTGCAACGTTTTCTCTGCCATGCCTAATAAAAAAACATTGTCTACGACACTGATTTAGGAAAGAGGACATGGGAAATGTGTGTTGAACCAGAAGATAAAGATTTTCATCTAAAATGGTGGAAAGAAATTTGAAGAATCTGTATTGTTTTCCAGACAGAACCGTTGTAAATTGGCATAATAAATGAGCATGTCCTAATTGCTCAGGAAGTTCCCGAAATTAGAATCATAAAGCTGTCCTTCAGAGTAAGGACATTTGTCTACTTCACTATGCAGTAAGTAGGGACAAGCAGTAAACAGGACATTAGCATTTCACCTTGTCCTTGGCAAAGCATGCCATTGTTACATAGAGTAAGAGCTTTTTGGGTTAGAGAACGCATTTTTATATGTGTATGTAATGACTAGTGCAGTCAGTCTGAAGTCTGATGGGAGCCTTTCAATGCTATTCTGAAAGAAAAGAAATAGTAGTATGCAAAAAAAACCTTGATAATGACACTGTCTTTCAGCTAGTTTGCTAGCAAAGTTTTATATGGCTCTGCAGATGAGAGATAATTTTAAGCATACTTCCAAAAATAAGGTGAAAAATCCAGCTATTACATGGATTTAATAAGGCACATTGATAGCAGAAAAAGAATATAATTATATCTATTTTCCCTTGCTTTATACATCACTCATTGCCATTCTCTTCCTTTATCGGAAATAGCTGTATGAAACAAGATAGGCTACCTCTATTTCCATTTTGGTTAGCAGGACTCAGTCCTGCAGAAAAATCATAAAGCTGATTTGTGACATCACAAGTAATGTTCAGCGTAACATGTCTTATCACAGATCTTAAAGATTCTTTGAACAATGAGCCAGAAAAAAGATGCAGAAAAAGAAGTATAAAACTATCTAGAAAAATATGAAAATGGAGCAACAAATGGGATAAAGAATCATATACAGCTAGTTCCAATAAAGGTATGCTTTCCAAAACTGTGTACCACAAGTACACTATGAGAATTCATATTCCATTTCTCTGAATATTCATAATAGGCTGGCAGAAATCCCTTTCTGATTCTACCATTAATAACCAATAATGTCAGTGGTATATCTGGACTGATATTACCAGTAGTGCATGGTAATGGCAATGGCAATGGAATAAATATTTTAATATTAAAGTAATGATTAATTCCAGTAGCTCCTGAAGTATGTTTAATATTATATAAACACTACAAGGGGCATGGTAACATATGGGCAATATTTAAATTTTTCCATTACCCTGTGTTTGACAGAATTCATCAACATAAATGTTCAGGAACATCTATATAGCACTCAATAAAGCATATCTCCATAAAAGGTGCATGCAAAATGTGTACTGTCCAAAGACTTGTGATTGTGTCAAACAAAAAGTGAATTTCATCAGAATATTAAAAAGAAAATATAATAATCAATCATTATTTCTTTGATAAAAATTCAACTCACTATTCTTGGTTATTTTGCTGCAAGTGTGGTTCAAATAAATATGCATTTATGTCAATAATAAAAAAAGAACAATTCCACCCTATCACTTTTCATTTAATACAAATTTTATTTAAAAAGGACTTTTTTTTTTTTTTTTCTTCCACAAACTAGTAAGGAAAAAATCAGAAATCTCATCAGTCTGAAAAATGTTAGCCAAACATTAAGAGCAGGAATGGGAATGCTTAAGCATCTATAAGCTTAACTCACTTTTCTCTACCTTAGTTCTATCTGTACCCCTATCTAGGCTAGGATTATCATGAAATTAAGTATATTTAAGGCTGCTTTGTCTTCATAAAACCAGTTTTTCTTTGTGATGCTTGGCATTGATCCCACAGCAACAAGTGATTTAAACTTTTGTCATCTGAGGATTGTATACATCAACAGTCATACTTAACCTTAAACACAGCAATTAGGTGCAGAATGAAAACCTTTCTCAGTACAGAGCACACAGAAAAAGAGAAAAAAACTCAAAACCTTAAAATATTAAAAATAAACACCAATACTCATTAACTTGATCCAGTTAATGTAAAATTAAATAAAACAATGTAAATCACAATTAAAAATGCTAGTGATTGTCAGCTAGTAAGCTTTACTTTCAAACCAACAGAGCTGTTGAAAGGAGAGGTATTTTAGAGCAAATAAAAGCCCACCATATGGTGCAAGGAAAGATGCATAGTAATTAACCCTTAATAAGGGAAGCAGTGCATACTATTGGTTCATGAATTCTCTTCACATAAGCTAGATTTCAAATGCCAACACAGTTTTAAACAAAGAGAAATCTGGAAAAACCACAGCAGTCCTCCTAAGAAGCACTGTGGATCCAACACCTCTCTGTGGATCAACGTCTCCCTCTCCTCTTCCAGACTTTGAGGCTGGATGAAAGATTTGGATTTTTATGTCTGCCAAAACTTCTGCACAAATGTTTTGTTTCGACTCCATAATATAGACGGTTGGAAAAGAGGAGCACAGTGAAGAAGGTGAATACTTAATCAGCCTTTTGAGCATGCTGCAGTTTAGTGGGCTGGCTGCCTCCACATGCAAACAGAGGGGCAGGAACAGAAGCCCTTGCTTATGGGCTGCCAGGTGGGCCATGCTCCTGTTTCCTGCCTTTTTCTAGTAATACACTTATTGAAGGTATGTGTGCTCTTAGACAAGAATACAGTTCTTTGTATTGGAACACTGAGGGTATTAAAAAATCATTCCTACTCCTTACCTGAGGATGACATCTAGGCTACAGCACAATATAGGGAAAACAAAAACAAAGAGTTCTTTACAATACAAATGCAAATATAAATGCATTATTGCATCCTCACTTTACTTAGACGCTTCACATATGATCAATTTTCAGGACTTCTCTGAGCTTCTGGTATTGCAAGCAAGACTGTAAGAGAAGGAAATCTGTATGTGCCATGTTATCAAAATTAAAATATCTGCAGTAACATTTAAAGTATGTAAAACTTATTAAGTTTTGCTAGGCATGTCCAGTTTATAAGTGCAAATGAAATGTCATACTAGCCAACTCAAGAAAACACTGTATAATTACTGCAGTATATACAGAGTTTCCTACTATCTTTCTGTTGTCTGATTTGGGATATACTTTCTGGAAAACATGTTGATGCTCTTTGAGAGATGAGAAGGAGAATGCTTTTTTAAGAGGATGAAGATTCTTTGTATTCATATGAAAACGCTGAAAACTTTTTTGTAGCTCTTAAATTTCAGCATTTTTCCTTATGAAAGGTGAGGAGGATTCTTTTTGGAGGGTAGGATCTCATTTCAGACAGCATAAACAAAGTGAGAGAGAAGCTTTCTAAAGATACTGTTTTAAAAGAGAGACAAGAAAACAGGATTGAAAGCACAAAGGAAGTTGAAGGGGTGCAAGTGTACAATATATTCTTTATCTTCCATGAAATGGTCACTGTTTTGAAGCTTTTGAGGCTTAATCACTAATGAGTGATATGCCATATGATAACTCAAAGCTGTATCTCAGGATCTACCCACACCAAACCTTTATTACTCCTGAAAACTACAAACTATTTCTCAGTGGCTCATTGAACTGAACTCACATACACTCTTCATCACCTGCTCTGGCAAGTGCGAGAGCTTTAAATAAACCCAAAGAAAGATCTATCCAAGCACAGCCCTTTATTAGCCGGAAGTTTTAGAATGAAAAACCTGAGTACCATTACCCCTTTGAGCCAAATAAAAACCATTGCACTTTGTTCTGAAGTTGAAAAGAAAAAAAATATTGGGTGAAAGGGAAAGAAAAAGGGGAATGGATAAGGAGCAATGGAAGAGGGGGAAGAGAGATGAAAGAAGAGAGAGGTAGAATCAGCAAAGCTCATAGCTGAGAAATGCTGGCCTGCAGATTAATCTAGCCCAATAAATTCAGGATGTGATCTGTGCCAGCCTAAACAATGAAATAAGTTTGAATGCCACTTTATAAATCATTCAGTCATTCTTTAACAAGATGAAAATCTGGAAAGATTTCTTCCCTCCTTGCCTCCTGGAAAAAATTACACTTTGAAAATCTTTAATTTCTGAAAGTCTTCAATATGCTAAAGTATGGGCTGCTCCAAAAAGCATCTTTAGCTCTGTATTTCAACAAATGAATTGAGAGTGAATACACTGAGAAAGATGATTTACACTCACTGTCTCTCCCACCTTAGTTTGGGGAAAAAATAAAACAAAACAAAACAAAAATCTCCTAACCACTTTTTTTTTTTCTATGCAAAACCTTGTTAATTTGATGAAATGCTACTTCTAATACAAAATATCACAAAGATTGTTGGTTGAATCAGTGCTTTGCTACTCATGCTTCCAGGAATGAGCAAGACTTTATAACCAAATTTACCCAGATACAACTCTGTGTTATACTAGATTTGATTCAGCACTACCATGAATCAATCATTTACCTGAAATTAGTCACAAAGCAAGAGAAAGGGTTTTCTGCTTTTGATTCTTTTCTTTGTTGTCATTTTCTTTCTGGGGCATAGCACTCATAGAAAATAAATCCTATATTTAGAAGTTATACCGTTATAAACAAGTATTTTCATTTTCTAAATCTGAAAATGTTTAATCTGATACAAGAAACAGGTAGAAGAGGTAAACATATTTTTAACTAGCCCATCTGTTGGTGAATACTTTGACAAGCTTCAGTTCTGTAATTTTGGAAAGCCCATGCTAAACATTCATCCAATTAAAGTCAATGAGATTTAAGAATGTGCTGTCTTTTGCTTATTTGTTGTGTTAAAAATGGGTATTTTGTGGGATCACAATTAAATAACCCACCCATAGCCAACTGCCTGCCTTAAATCTATTCCACTACATTCCCATACTCTTGCTCCATTTAAGATGTATAAGCATAAAGCAGATATATTTGTCCTTTATATTTGAATCCTCTGCAGACAAAGATTAAAAACTGTATTGTAATGACATATAGTAAGTATTAGGCAAACTGTGCTCAGGCAGATTCTGAGTTAAATTACTCTGGGTTAATACATGGATACCAGAACACTTGGTGGAAACACCTCTGCCATGCATTTCTGAGGTCTGTCGAATTCTTCCTTTCACAGTCCAGTTTTCTTCATATCTCATCAGTCTCACACATGTTTCACAATGTATGAACAGTATGGAGGGAATTAATCTAGAAACAAATACTCCTGTTGCCACATTAACTTCACCGTGAATTTTCATGTAGTTTGTCCTTTCTTAGCTCTCCCTCTCAAGCCTCTGGCTTTGGAAGGAAGAAGAGTGGACTCTTGGAAGCATTTTTCATACAAAGTCTTGGGCATAAAGGATTAGACCAAACCAGAAGTCCTATGAAGATGGCTATTTACTTTTCATTAAATAGTTTCACGTCTATAAATCTTACCTAAGAAATGGAAAGAGTCTGGGTAATTTCTATATATATAACCTGGGCATACTACTCTTATTTTGGCAAGATCTATTCTGTAGACAAAGACAGTCAATTCCAGGAGAATACTAGATATTATCAAGGATTCATAAATAAGAAATATATTTATCCATTTCAGGTCTTCATATCTGTCTGTATGAGGTCCTAGATGCTTCAAATTATATCTTAGTTTATTGTTCCTGCTCTCACAGTCACTTTTAAGTATTTTGAAAACTTTGCTTTACTTTTTCTCCAGGTGTGTCAATATATTTAAAGACACAAAACCACCAGCACTAAAAAAAATTCCATACCCCAAACTGGTATTAAACCACAGAGGCTTATATAGAGTTGTCTTGGTTTAAATCAAACCTATCTTGATTCCATTCAGTTACACTATGAGATCTTTTATAACTGCCACAAAGGGATATATGCAGATACATGCAATGGCTCAAACTCCAGATGGACAGCAGTAACAAATGCTGTCCCTCAGTGGTCTGTATTAGGACCTGTACTGATAATATTTTTATCAATGACATAGACCACAAGATCGAGTGCACCATCAGCAAGTTTGCAGATGATACGAAGCTGAGTAGTGCTGTTGATATGCCAGAGGGATGGGATGTCATCCAGAGTGACCTGAACAAACTGGAAAGGTGGGCCCAGGTGAACCTCATGTGGTTCAACAGGAGCAAGTGCAGGGTCTTACACCTGGGCCCTAACAATCCTCACTATCAATACAGGCTGGGAGATGAGGTGATAGAAAGCAGCCCTGCAGAAAAGGACTTGGGGGTGCTGGTGGATAAGAAGCTGGACATAAGCAAACAGTGCAAGCTTGCAGCCCAGAAGGCCAATCACATCCTGGGCTGCATCAAAAGAAGCGTGGCCAGCAGATTGAAGAGATGTGATTCTGCCACTTTCCTCTACTCTGGTGAGACCTCACCTGGAGTACTACGTCCAGCTCTGGAGCCCTCAGTACAGGAGGGACATGGACTTGATGAAGCAGGTCCAGCGGAGGGGCATGAAAATGACCAGAGGGCTGGAACATGTCTCCTACCAAGACAGGCTGAGGGGGTTGGGGTTGTTCAGCCTGGAGAAGGCTCTGGGGAGGCCTAATGGTGACCTTACAGTGCCTGAAGGGGGCCTACAAGAAGGCAGGAAAGGGTCTGTTTACAAAGGCCTGTAGTGACAGGACAAAGGGCAATGGTTTTAAACTAAAGACTAGTAGATTTACATTGGATGTTCGAAACAAGTTTTTTACTATGACGGTGGTGGAACACTGGAAGAGGGTGCCCAGAGAGGTAATTGAGGCTCCATCCCTGGAGATATTCAAGGTGAGGCTTGATAAGGCTCTGAGTAACCTGACCTAGTTGAGGATGTCCCTGCTCACTGCAGGGGGGTCAGACTAGATGACTTTTACAGGTGCCTTCTGACCCAAACCATTCTATGATTCTATGATACAAAAGCTTATCCATATAAATATTGGCTATAAGAATAGATCAATCCCATGAAAATCTTATGGCTTTGTTTTGTATCTTAAGCATACCTTTGGGATTCCTGGGTTTAAACTCCACAAATATGTGATCAAATTAATTATCTTCTTCATTTCCTTTTCCTTGTTTATGCAGTTTTTTTACATGCGAAATTGCATCAAGTATAATACTTTAAATATAGTTTGAAAATATCCTATAAGAAATGTGGAATGTGTTGTCTTACATTCTCATGACAAACTCTCAGAGGATGTAACTGGTAACTTTGAGGGGTTTAGCTTCTTTTTAAGCTCTAATCAAACCTGCAGGGACTGACCTCCATGCTGTGGTGTACCCAATAGATTCCAACAGCAGGAACATGCTCTGTCCCTGGCAAGATATGCAACAAAGTCCTGAGATTGTAGTAAGCCCCCATGATTGTTACGGTCAGCAATGTTTCAAGCTTAATTCAATAGTTAAAATGTTGTACCATCTAGTTTTATTAAATCAACCATATGATTTTTTATAATGTGAAATTACCCTTCCACGGTCATAGTCTTACAGGTTTTTATTCTGAGTCATGTGAAGAAACCAAAAGTCATAACTGACATTCAGACTCAGAAGGGAACAAGTACAGGCACAGGAACTCCTAAAGTAGCAGACTATCATTTTATTAATTCAGTATGGCATGTAAGAAGACCCTGTTTAGAGATAAGAGGGCTAACACCCCTGAGAACTGCTGGACTGAGTTAAAGATTCAGATGAATTCTCTCATCTATCTTCTTTAGGGATCTACAAGATATCCAAGATGAAATCCAGTTGTCAAAATGCTTTGTTCTGTGCTTCCACAAGAAATAATTTAGCTATTAAAATATGAGATTTCCCCTTGCAAGGTGAGCCTACAGTTGTTTGCATGCAGTAGACATTAGTCATGAGCTGAACTAACTAAACACTTAATGCAGGTCTAGTTATTCATTTCTAATTAACTGCTCCTCACCCCTTCTCCTCAGTGTTGCCAGAATGTTACGAGGAATTAAATAAATATTTGCTAAACTTCTCTTGACTATCATTCCCTCTTTAGTCTCAGGAATCACAGTTTGATCAAAGCTGCAACATACCAGACAAGGTATCTGCATTACAAGGAATGTAAATGGGACAAAGAAGAGCCATAGACATATTTTAGTAGTGCAGATTATTGAACAGAGTAAGTGACACTCATATGTCAGCTCTTTGTGAAACTCCATGAAATGTGTATCTCCTTTGCAGCAGCAAGTACATGTTCCTTGTCTTCCTCCACCAAGTTTCTTCTGCAAAGAAAGACCACTCAGCCTTCCTTCTCATAATGCAGAATCACATCCTACACCAAAACCAAAACTGTTAAAAATTTCTGCACTATTAGCTCAAAAAGCTGTACATAATGCAAACATTTGAAGAAATAATTATGTTGTTCCATTCCTTAAATTGCTTTATTTGTACAAGAAGGATGGATGGTTGCATATCTGAAAAAATCTTCCTTATTACTGGAGCCCTCTGATACTTCAGCATAATGTTCTCAGGATATTGTTGGGAATAAAGTTATTTTGCTGTGATGGCCAATAAAAATTATCTATGGAGCAAATAGACTTTAAATGAAGAAAACAATTAGCACAGAAAAAGACTATTAGATATACTACTCTGAGTCTGGGAAAGGAAAAAAAAAAAACCAAGGAACATTTAAGATCCTCCTTAAAAGAGGATACATTCAGTTTGGTTTAGTTTGAGGGAATAAAATTTTTTAACAGAGGTATTCCTTAAACTTGTCTCTTCTGCTATGTCATACAAAATGTAAATTGATGGTGTTCTCTGAAGTTTAAATCTATGTGAAGTGACCCTTGAGGCATATGTACTATCTTGATCTGTGAATCTATTTCCCCTGGCCAACCCTGGGTTTCCCTGCCAGCTAAGGATCATCCATTGTTCTCAGATTCCCTGTTTTATTCTCTTGTAAACTATTTGATGAAAAGACTTACTTGACACTCATTCCAGGGCTTTGTTTATTTCTCATTATTATTATTATTAATCTGGTTTTGCTTTTCTTTAGTCAATTCACAGAGATTCTCTCTCCATCCTAAAACTAAACAAGAATAAAGCAGGAAAAAAGGGGGAAGCTCATGTCAAAGACTGGTTTTCCATCTCTGGAATGGAACTTGACTGCCACTTTGGAAGGAATATTTTAGCTGGAGAACTTAGACTGAGTAGTAGCTGAAATCATATCAGAGTCCCAACACTTTTATATTCAGCTAAAATTAACATGGACAGAAGACAACTGCAACAGTGGTTACTTATGGGACAAAGCTCAAGTGTGCCATCAAAAAAAAAAGATTGCATATCCAAGTCAAATTTCTTATAGAGGCTGAAACTCCTGTGAAGCTAAAATGGCTTCTCAAAAGATGATGAACTCAATACTACTTCAAAACAACCAAAATAACTAAATTTCCCAATTGCTGCTGATACAAGATTTTAATACAACAGGACTTTAGATTTCTCCACCCTCTCTTTTATTTCTTGAGATACCTTCTTTTATATCAGGAGTTGTTAAAAAAGAAGCCTCAGAAGCTTCTATTGCAGCCATATAGTTTCTACAGACTAAGCATTTCATACTGTTTTTGACAGAAGGCATGAATTTGCCTATTGCTATCATGTTCACATAGCCTGACTAGTAACATGTTTATCAATCTTTGGTTAGTTCTTCATAAACTATTTTCCTTGAAATGCTGAACAACTGAAATAATTTTTTTTTCTTTTTTTTTTTCTTTATGTCCTCTAAAATCAAGGCAATATTGACATTTCCGATCACGATGGATAAATATTTTAAGAAATGCCATCTTCCATTGAAAGTCAACAGTTTGATTTACATATTCTTATTTGCAAAGTTCTCCACCTCCAGTGGAACAGGCTGAAACAACCTGGAGATAAGTCTGTTTGCCTGACGCACTTCCTAGATCCTTTCTGTCCTTCCTCTATTTGATAATATGGAATTTCTTGGAACCAGTAAATAAATCCTATCTGACAAACCATAACGCTTCTATGACAGGAAAGAGATATTTTGATATCAAAACTTACTGCTTTGTTAACTACATTTTAGATGACATTATGTGGTTGGGATATCGAGATGCAAAATATTAGAGGGTTTGTTGCATTTTTTGACTGGAAGATTGTTCTAGAAAGAGATGCATGCGTTGCTATCTTAGGAGCATATATCTAATATTCCTAAAATGTTTGATATTGGCCTGGTCTTGGCTGTAAGGTGGCTCCTCCTCCACTATCTGAAGGATAAAATAGATAGACTGTTTAGAATAGGTGAGAAAAAAAATACAGAGAATAAAATTAAGAAACAAAAATAGGAATAGATATTAAGGAATTTTTGCTGAAAGACAATGCATGGCATTTCCAGGTGTCTAACCCATATATGAACCATGTTTGAATGAGACTGCCCTCCTACTTCTAACAGTTCAGGTGAATGTAGTCTATGTGTGTAGTTTAACCAGACAATGCCAAAAGAAAAGGTAAATACATAATAACTTAGCTACAAAGCTCACATTAAGTAATTGGTACGATTAAAGGATTAAAGAACAAAACTTAGAGTCTAGATATTTGCATTCTTTTCTACATTTTGCCAATGATTTCCTTTCATATCTTCAGTAATACTTGATACCTTTCCATCAGAAACTTTACTGCAACTTTGGATAATAATTCTTACCCTTATATATGATGCATTTGCAGTCTAGGAAATAATCAGTACATTGTGTTTTCCTAGGGATTTTCCTATACTTAAGACATGAACCCTACAAGGCATATCTCTGTGAAAACATAATGTAATTATTGCATTAGACAAAAAGGTCATTCACTGAGCCAACTGTGTCCATTTAATAAGAACATTTCTGCAAAAATAATACTATTACTGCTATTTGTATTTAGCAACAGTGTATGATGCAGTGAGATTATCTTTGCCTCTCTACACCCATGAGCAATTTTTCTTCCCCCAGAGATGACAACCATGAAAAAGACTTGTTTTGTAATACAAGGCATCCTTCTGATTTATTTATTATTTAGCTTTTGAAAAAACTTTATTAGCTATAGGTTCTATCACGACTAGTAGAGAATAAATATATAAATCTGAAAGCAAGAGATTTATTAAATTCATTATATTTGAACAAACTGGTTTTCTAATTGCAGCAGCAGTTGATAGGAGCAGCTAGCAGCTGGTGCCAGAATGTGCAAATGAATTAATCCATCGTGCCATGATCGGTAGTTTGTGAAAAGGCCATTTACTATTATAAAAATCTTTGTTTACGGAAAAAAAACAAGCTATGCTAACCAGGGTGCAGAATAAGCTTCCTTCAATTTTTTCCCAACTTACTCAACCAACCACTAACCTTTCATTTTATGTAGATACATTTTACATTACAACTGAGTGTGCTTACACAACAAGTCAATTACAACAGCAAGAGATACTGTCTTGCAAATTCAGTCCAGCAAAATTACTATGAGAAAGCCAGCGTTCATTAGTCTAAACTTAATGACCAGGAATGAAGAAACAAGACATAGGAACACTAGCTTTAAGTATCTTTAAAATGATTTATTCTCTGTGTGCAACTAAAATAAACACAGCAGAGACTTTCCATTTTTATGTTATTGATGCTTATTTCTTCCTCACAATATATAAAAGGAGATAAACAAGTTGTTTTGATTTGGCAAACAGACAGAAGTGGTGAAGAATGAAATAACCTATAACATAAACAACTGGAAAAAAAAATCAAAAAATGGTAATGTGAAAGATCAAATTTACTAAAACTATTAATGGCTTTGGCTCCCCAAAACACAAGCAAAT
Organism: Megaceryle torquata; assembly: GCA_024611175.1. Lineage (NCBI taxonomy): Eukaryota > Metazoa > Chordata > Aves > Coraciiformes > Cerylidae > Megaceryle > Megaceryle torquata. Next base: position 85,111 of record JANIJG010006982.1, on the reverse strand, counting down.
ACCCTGCAAATTAGCCACAGGCTTGCCTTTAGAAGCAAGTAAAAATGCAAAGGCAGCATTACACAGCAACTCCAATCTGTACTTGCCTATATCTCCGGCATTCAAAAGAAATACATGCAAACTCTAGTTGCTTCAAGGAAAGCAAAGCATACAGAGACAATAGCGTCTCAAGGAAGAGGAGAAAAATGTGCAGTCTCTGTTTTATTTGCACTACGTTCACATATATATTAAGACTTTTAAAGGGCAGACTGGTCTTCTTTATTCACTGACTTTCACTGTTTTTACACAAGTATAGACCACTGTTGTATCATTAATGTCCTTAGAGCAGTAAGTCAATTGTATCAGTATGAATTTTTAAAAGTAAAATAAGTTGTTATATCTTAACTGGGATTGCAATATCCATTGCAATGACATTTTTTATGTAAAGAATTTTCTTCCCCAGAACACATTCATATTAATGTCTTTAGGCATTGCTATATTAGATTTTAATTTTCAGCTCAAACTGTTTACACAAGGACTTCTATTGTTTCTCTGTCTTTAACAGCTGAACCTTCCACCACTGTAGTCTGTTTTTCTCACTAGCAGTCAAATATTTCCACCTATTAATAGAACATGTGAAGTATAGTCATTTTCCTTATTTAGATAATTTTGGAATACACTTCTGATGCTGATACCTTACTGAAAAGGCTAAATCCTGCTGGCATACTGCATGAATAAAATGGCATGAATAAAGATATGGTCCTAAATCTCACATATATATTTTATTACACTTTCATATTCACAACCAGTTGTTAGTGAAAACCACATCTGGTTTTAGCATGAAGTCCAGCTGCTAAATTTCAATTGCCATGAAAATAAAAAAGGCAGCTGAGATTAGAAAATTCCTTTTTTTTCACACCTGCCTTTAAAAAATACTGGTTTATTAAATTCTGGTTTTCACTAGAAATTAAGAGCAGTTGTGTTTTTAATATACTGAATTTTTTAATAAATGCTTACCTTATTTTTTGTGAAAATGTATGTATGTTATAATTTTGCCCATTGAAAAAGAGTTCCAAAAGATAAGGTTTATAATTCTATGCTATACCCTGGGGCTGAAGAGCAGTTATATTAGCTTTTTTTAAAAAAAGTGGAGCCATTAGCGTACAAAGCATTTTCATCCAAGTTCATTACCAAGGTAAGAATACATGCCCCAAATTTTCATTATAATTAGATATGTAATATAATTTTCATAATTAGGTGATACATTGGCTATATGTTCTTTAAAAATCAACACAAAGCTGAAATTGAAAAATAATTAAAAAAGAAAGTGTCATATCTTTTTCCAGTAATCAGATATAACTACAATATACTCAATTGCATAACTGCCTTTCTAAAAATAGTTTTTCACCAAAGACGGTATATTTGTCATAATGCTTAGTGCACTGGAGACCTTACAGTCTAACACAGTTCGTAGAGCACTGAGACAGGTTTAAAAAGCTAAAAGGTGAGATAAGAATAAGCTTACCGACTCCCAAGTCTCCAAAAGAACCTAGACATAGCTAGGATATAAATCCAATTGCAAGGGGTTCCACATGTCTCCACACACTATATTACAGAAACTGTAATTCCGTCCTCTGGAATTAGCACAAGTCAAATATGTGGAACAAACCCATTGCCTTATAAAACACCATGGCTGTTTATCTCGTAAAGTACTATTATTTCACCATCATTAAGCTTGCATAATTATAACTTCATTTTATGTTATTGCCCTGCCATTGAGTGAGTGCATTGGAGTCCATGAGTGCATATGTGCTTTAAAAAGGGACACTGCTATGCTATAAAAAGGGACATCACCAATTTGAATGTTTGACTAATTTTTTTCAGGTACAGTCTATGACTGAAACATCTTTAAATGCTACTACATATTTGTCTTATTATGCAACTTTCCAACAAGGAAGAAATGTGGCACTTGAATTCTGTGCAAGCTTGTCTTTTTAAGAAGCCCAGTTCAGTGAAATGTAGGATTAGGATCCCTTTCTGGCACTTTTTTATGTTTCCCAGGCGGACCTATGATGGAAATTGGAACAGGCCCCAGGAGATGACAGCTGAAGGGGGCTTTCTGCATTATAGCAGACTCCAAGGATGCCCTAAGGTAAGCAGAATTGCTCAGAGTTTGCACAATGCCACACGCTGTTATTTTGTTATTGAAGGCACCACTACGTTTTAGTACCCTGTGCATTCACAACCCACTGGCAAAGAGGTGACAGGCATCACTGGTCATCTAGTAAAGCAGTTTGTTTCCCCTTAGATTGTCATTTATAATGCAGTCATTTGTTATGCCTGGGGAGATACTTTTCTCTGCTACCTGTGCAATGACAACAAACAAAGGAGTCTGCTTCAAAACATCACACACGAGAAATGAAGCAAAAATTTTTTACCACCTACAGGATAGAAATATATGTGAATAAATCTCACTTCCTGTACATTACCCTAATTGTATAGGAATACCACTGCAACAGATCTCTATTGCAGTAGTAGTATCAAATGCTGTGTATTACAGAGAGGAGAGAAACACACTCCATTTTTCTTCAGAGTCCAAGGTGCATCTACAATGTTTGGGAAGAAGCTGCACAAGAAGAACAACTGTACCAGGAAAAATAATCATACAAGGAGGAAAAAAAAACAATTATGAAACTGTTTATCCTTAAAAATCTATTTCCTGAAACCCCTGTTGAAATCAGGGGTCCAAATTCATCCCTAATATAAATGTATGCAATATTATTAACAGAAACAGAACAGTATCTCACACTGTCATAAGACTTGCTTGTGTGGCCTGGGCAACAGGAAGAGTACACTTCTGTCACTCATTTTAAGACTGTCCTAAGGACCTTTAAGCTGAAATCCTTGTTTGGAGTTAAGTTTTCAGTGTCTGAATCTGTCTTCTTCCTTTACACTCCCTGGCAAAGGGATTCTTCCCCACTGTTTGTACAGTGCCTGGCACAATGGGACATCAAACTTCATTGTGTGCAGTAGATACAACTGTAAAATCATTATCATTTACACATAGCTGCTCTGTTTCATTGGTTCCTCACTATTATTCATGCACACTCTCCTCTCTCAAACTTGCAGATGAATGTTCTCATGTGTGAAACAAGAGACTACGTTGGTAAATATGAACTATGCAGATTCTGAAAGCTGCCAGCAAAGCATACATGATAATTAAACATCAGCAGATGCGTGTTATTTGCTAACTAGGCCTTAAACATCAGTACTTTCTGGGTTATGTTCTGCACTCCTCAGGTTATTTATTAAAGCATAATAATAGCAAATGTTTACCTATTTTAACATACTTTTATTTTTAACTGTTTAATTTCCCACTGGATTAAAATTATTCTTACAAGGCCAAAGTACTAAAAATTAAATTTGTTCCTAGCTGATCTAATGAAGCTTCCAGTCATTCCTGCTTTTTAGCATCTTCGAGCCTGACATCAGCTTTGGATGCAGCTAAATGCCAACTATCCCGATAAACATGTACACTACCAGCTGTGGCTCCATCTGCTCAACTAAACATTTTCACACCAAATCTGCCGGGGAAAAAAAAAAATATTGGTTTTGGAGTTGGTTTGTAACAACTGAAATATGAAAATCTTAACTCCAGGTGGCCCTTCACTTTTCTGTTCCTCTGATGAATATATTTAGAAGAAACAAAACCATCTATTTATAGTCTGCCTCAAACCCACAAAATCCAATGGAATAAATTTGGTGAAAAAAAGAATAGATAAATAATATAGAAAACCAGAGCTGGTTAATTAGAAGAAATTATTAGATACAGCAGATTTTTCTTCTTTCATTTTTTATAAGGAACATATATAACAGATTAGAACAAGTTGTAATATCCAAAATACAACTTAACTTTCTGAAACAGAAAGGTATTCAGCTGTCAAGGAGTATTTCAGTGCTAAATCTTCACTCTGTCTCTTGCAGATCCTCAGAAAATGCCTACATGACTGTGTGACCTGACTGATGTGCAGCAGCAGCTATGAATAGCTCCCAGTCCCTCTGCCCCACCCTGGAGGCAGGCAAGGCTGGTGTGTTTGTCAGCCTGCTTCTAAACCCTGCAGTTGCAAACCCAGAGTTGCTATTGGTATTTCAGTAAAATGGAATGATAGCTGCAGTGTTTCAGAGACTTATATGAAAATGAAAGATGTCCTTTTTTTTGTGAGTAGGGGCACCTGTAAGAACAGTGAAGCCAACATCCTACCAGAATCCTAGAGGTACTACCAGGATGAACTGACTTTTACACATACAGCATGCTCTGAAGTGATAGCTGTGTACATGCCTTTGTATCAGATAAAGGTCTAGTCCACTACTGTTAATCTCCTCTTTTTTTTTTTTTTTTTTTTTTTTTTTTTTGCGTTTGGACATTGAAATCTTCTTGAGCAAAAAAAAAAAGTCCTCAAGAAAAGAAAAAGCAACACTGTGAACATCATTCTTGCTTGAACTGTTAAAATCATGTTAAAAAGTTCATCGTGGTAATGAGAGGAAACTATTCCACTACCTGCCACTGTGCTAGGGCAAACCCTAATATACCAAGCCTGAGCAAGGACTTAGGTTTAAACTGTACTAAGAAAGTACTTTTCACTCAGCGAAAAAGGAACCCCCGCGAGGTACCCAACAGAAGGTGTGGGGCAGCCCCAGTTCTGTCACTGTGAATGCCCGAGTGGCTGTTCTGCAACAGGGATAGCATAACGGCTGAGCAGAAGGAAAGGACTAATACCTGCTAAGGTCTGTAAATTGCTCCTTCTGAGAGTCCTTGAGTGCACGTGCTAGAGTCCTGAGATAATATTTCACCTTCTTGAACAACAGTTTACTGATACAAGCCTATTTAGCTCAAAAGATCAGGTAATTCAAACCAGCATTTGTTTTGTACTGTGTGATCCTAAAGGCAACAACAGAACAACCTCCCCACCCAGTTTGGGCTTTTAAACAGCTGCAGTAATAAAAGTAAGAAAACAACAAAATAATGTATGAATAGACTATACTGTGGTTTAAAATTTAAAGACATCCTTTTGAAAACTCAAGAGCGTTGAAAAGGTGTGATGTTTCTGTAATTTTTGTTAATGAAAGCCAAGAGGAATTTTATTGAAGTGAATGGAGGAATGCCAAAATTTTCATACTAAAGAGACATCAGACCAATTTAGCACTGAAATACTCCTTGACAGCTGAATACATTTCTGTTTCAGAAAGTTAAATTGTATAAATTGTAGGCTTCTTCTATTCTGTTATATATGTTCCTTATAAAAATGAAAGAAGAAAAATCTGCTGTATCTAATAATTTCTTCTAATTAAAAAAGTCACCCAGGAATGTACTTTAATTAGACACGGCAGGCCATTAACAGTTTAGATTCCACATGAGAGACTTCTGAGCCTTTTTGTTACAGCTTTCTCATCATTTTGTACTGAGTTTATTCTAACTATAAAAGCCTGGTACATAAGAAACCCAGCTGCTGGAACAAACACAAATGAAAATAGTTATGCAAAAGGTATACAAATTCTGTATAAAGTTTTCTATTTGTACATTTTATCCTTTCTGGTTCACTTAGAAATGTTTTGCTTATCTGCATGAATACAAATCTATCAGCAGAAAAGGAGTTTGGCCTAGGACAATTAATTGTATTATATTTAATAAATTTATCATCTAACAGTTCTTACTAATGAAGACATTGCAATCTAATACTTAGTGCTTAATGCTACTGTATGCAACAAGTTGAGACAGTTAAACTGAAAAATAAATTTCTGTCTTTCTTCCCTTTTCCATTTTTCACTAAAGAAACATTACAAGGAATCTCAATAATGAAACAAATTATGAGAGACCTAAGTTCCACAAATAAGGCAAATATTATCAAGTTATGTGCAAAGGCACATGTACATAACCCACTTTACTACCTTATGTATTTTAGAGCTCTCCAAAAGAAGTACTATTAGCATTAGTCAGAGAATAACAAAGACTGGAGCATGCTTTTGTAAAAGAAATAGTATTATTAATAATTTAAAAAACAAGATCTATATTTAGCACTGTACCTAAATAAATTGACTTTTCTATTGTTCAGTAGCCAGCATCATTATTTTAGTATTATTTAGTATCTTCATTGTAGATATTGTATTCCTATCTATGTCTGTGATGTGCAACAGAACAAAGAGTAGTCTGCACCTTCTTTAGAAGAAAATCTTATGAGCCATGTAATCCAGCAACTTCTTGTAATGATGATTTCCCATCTATATAATAATACCTTATAATTTGACATATTTTCACTGTAGTCTTTTGAGCTGTACTAGTTTGTAAAGCTAGGGATCTTTACAAACACAAAAGCTTATAATATATATTTGTCACCCTTTCTCAAGGAGTAAAGAGTAACTGAACATCTAAACTGTTAAGTGCCTTTGTGTTCTGCTACAGCTGTTTCTTTGTAACTATCAAGACAGAAGCATATCCAAGAAATTTGCATCACACAGATAAATATTTCGATAGCTATCAGATTCTTTGGGAATTAACTCTGAGACTTTGATGCAAACTGTACATTGGTATACTCTCTCCTACAGATAAACTGTGTATTTACTCTGAAGAAATCTACTGGAGAACTTTCAGCTGTGATACTATCAAGCACTGGGACTTGAGATAGCTTTTTAGATATCTGGGCTAAGGCCAGAGAGTCTTGAAGATAAGAGTTGGAGACTGAAGTTAAGCCTAATTCTCTGAAAAGCCAATGTAAGGCAGTCTGATGTGCTCACGGTACTCTTTGAGTTGCTGCAACCTTTTGTATTTGATAACTTTCCCTACCTATAAGAGCTTTATGCACAAGTATACTGTGTTGCTATCATCCAAGGGAGAAGCAGTACGTGCACGAAAAACTTCATCCAGTTTAACAGCCAGCAAACTGAGGTAGACTGTCTTGACCAAAGAGGAAAGTTTTATTTACCAGATGTCACTCTGTGGCAGCTTTAGGCTCGACACAATACAGAAGTACTACTAAATTATGGAATGAATTGATCCAGAAATGATGTACAACTTTGAGCAGAAGCTACTATACTGGGCCTGGAAACATACTGTCATTTTCTTTTTGCTAGTACCATCTCTCATTCATTGGGGTTTGTTTTCAACCAAATATTCTTCATTTCTGTGCTCTTTTCTTGCAATCAGTTGCCAGTACAGTGAAACTGGAGTGGCTATAGGTCTCCAAGTACAAAAGGAAATACATACAGTCTGCATATTTCTTGAGCATACCATCAGATCTGTTCACACAGTAGCTGAGTATAGATGCCAAAAAGAGCTAGCAATAAAAATGATTCTTGAAGGAGACTAGAACAAAGAACAGAAAGGCTGTCTGCCCTGACTACTTGTTGGATGTGTTTGGAAAGAATGCCAAACATTTTAGTGTATTACTTGGGATTCTGCTACCTCTCTCAGGCAAGAAAGTACTGTCCCATGATCAACTAAATTAAATGGTTCAGATATGTCTAAAGTGGTGAGAACGGATGTCTGTCCTCTCTCCACTGACAGGAGATTACCTATTACACTTGCCACTAAAGCCATTTCAAGCCCTGCTTTCAATTCAGATTGTGCTGGGTCTAGAATTTTATCTTAATTTAGTTAATGCAGTTGGCCTTTGGCTACCTCCTCTATGAGTCTGCAAAGAGTTTCACAATTATGATGTGTCTCTATGTGGGGACAGACAAAGAAAGATGATTACACTTAGCTCTAGGGTGAAATGTGGAAACTGTTACAGTGCACATGGAAATGCTATGTAAAGTTTGGGACAGGAAATGAATAGCTAATCCAACTGAAGCTACAGGGGGAATGACAGGGATGTGAGACATCATTATTCAAACTGGAATTTGCTCAGGATGCTGAGGTTAACACCTCTCCTCTTGCAAACTGTGTCAAGTCTATGGCTGACAGGACTTCAGGATTTTTATTTCATTCAAAAAGCAACAAATGCAATTGCAGAATTATTCTTCCTGCAAGGGACAATGAGTTCAGCACAATACAGTGAAAAAGAACTGTCTTCTGAATTATCCTTAGCACTTCTTTCAACATCTGGATTCTCACCGCAGATATCCTGTTCAAGTAATAATACTTCCCAGTATAACCCTACTCAGTCTGGTAGGTGATGACAAACAGCTTTAAGAAATACAGCTACAGTAACCATGAATCAAATACTCATGTAAATTAACCTTGCCTATTAACTAACTAACTAACTAACTAACACACAATGAACTAAACACTAGAGAATATTTCTTGGAAGATGTCGAGGTTGTTACTTTAAGGTAAAACTAGACTGGTAAGTAGACAAATGCAGGTTATTAAAACCCATCTAAAAGGACACACTCTCACACATATAAAATAATCAATTATATGATGTTCAGAAGCTGTTCAAGAACTACTATGTCTTTGTGGGATTTCACTGATCTTTCAAGAATGACAGATCAATTTGTTAAAGGAAGAAAAATGGATTGAAAACCCATAATGTTTTAAAAAGCAATTCCTTTCAGAGCTCTACTTTTTTGATAAATTAACTATGGTCAGCAATGGAGAAATCCATTTTCTTTTCTACTTAAGCTTCAAATAATGATATATAATTAAAAAAAAAAATTACATAAGCAATTCATACTAATGCACACATTTTTCTGAAGTAGCCTATAATTTTAAACTCCTTTGTTTTTCTCAATGTTTTTTTTTTAAATCGTAATTTTCAGAGATGCTAATTGTCTACATTCCAGTGGTGCTTCAGTTATGCAGGAAATACTCCTGCCAAGGAGTCTGGAAGATTTCTGCTTTGTTGTGTCCCTGAAGCCTGACTGAGCAAGGTGAAATTGTGTCCTATCACAGTATCTTCCTTCCTGAATCTTTGAAAGGAACAGTTCCCCACAGTAATCACTGCTGAAAATCAGGCCATGGGCATTAGTCAGTGGCATCCAGAACCTGAAGCATTCAGAGAAATCACATTTTAAAACCTTGGTCATATTTCAACATCATCAGGCAATTATGTCATTACTTATCATCTGTAAACTTAAAGACCCTCCTCCAGGGGTTTCATGCCATAGAGCAAGTTAATGATCCATTGCAAAGTACCTCCTTATGATGGCATTCAAAACTTCATTTTAGTACTTTGATTATGAATGACATGCTTCTTTTTTCACTGCTGGTAGGTGCTGAGTCATTAGCAGCACATATGAAAGCAGAAGGCTTAACATTAACAAAGCTAGAATAAACACAATCTTCAAAAGAGTCCCTTAAAGTTAGACATTATGTAAGACTATACTAGTACTATCCGTAGCAGAAAAGACTTTTAGCATCTAGTTTTTGTGCAGTTGCTATTAAAGATCATAAATATGTCTTCTGGGTTTGAACCATTGATGACATAACATTTTTTAAAAACAAATCTGATTTTAACTCATTTAACTGTAATACCAATGTAAAGCAATATTTTTAAGTACTACTCTTAGTGACTACAGTATAATTTTTCCTCCCAGAAGTTACAAAGAAAGCTGTGAAATAGTGAAGTCAGAATATAATCAAAAGTATTTTTGGTATCAAGGATGCAGAATTTGCAGATCTTAAAAGGTATAACAAATGCAACATTCATTTAAAACTAAACAAACTGGGAATAAGTCTTTGCCTGCCTTCTAAATTTATGTTATCCAATGAAACACCTACTCGATGCTTTATCAGTCTTGACATCAATATTAAAACAGCTACACAAACTGCCATAATTGTTTATACATCCCTTCCAGCTATTTCAGTGTGAACAGTGTCCTCCTTGTTTCTTACCCTATATGCAGCTATTTCATCATCTCCAGTTCACATATGAATTACCCGACTTCTGCAATCTCAACAAAGATTTTTCTTTTCTATGTCCAACCTCTCTTAAGCAATAAAAAAACCCACAATCAAACTACAGGTGAAACACTTCTGAGAAACTGGAGAACATAACAAAACATGGAGTATTTTCCTACTTAAGAAGGTAGAACTGGAAAGGTACTTTGGGATCACACTGTCCAGTCATCTGCCATCTCTGGCAACCATGTGATGTCACTCCTTCCAAAAGAATGACCAAGCTCCATCTTAAAATCAGATTATGTCTCCCACTGCTCCCATGAAAAAGGCTGCTCCAGAATCTCACTGGCCTGATGGCTAGAAAATTTATAATTTCCAGACTAAACATCTCATGTTACAAAATCAACCATTTGTTTTCACACCAGGACTAGTCATTCCATTAAGTTGGCACTTTTTTTTCCACATTCCCTCCCAGCATATTTCTGAATACTAGGGAAATCTACGTAAGTAAAGAGTGTCTCTGTGTGTTCCTGTAGAATCCCTGTCATGAAAGAAAGGCACCAGGAGAGTGAAGAAAATCAGCGCTCCAAATAAACATGACTCTGTGGCCTAAAAATTAGGAAAATCCTATAGAAATGGAAAAGGCATAGTTAAAAGTCATCAGTTAAAGAGGGAAACTGAACCTGACTCTACCATTTCACAGGCTACAGCATAATGCCAGAGCAGCATTTCAGAGCCACAGCACCTCACTTTAAAAGAAGGCTGAGCCTATTCTTTTATCAAAAAAAGTCATGAATACTGGCACATTCACCTCTGGACAGGATTTCTGGCTCTCAATCCCACATACACCTCAGTGCCAAATGAAAGATGGAAGGAAAAGAGTTATGTTTTCAGCTAACCAGGTCCAAAAGCTTTTCTTCCAGTATATTTACCCTGAACCCTTCTCCTGACTTTCTACAAGCAGAGGATGAAATTTCATACTATTCTTAATCCTTCCTAATAATGGTCTGGTAAAATATTCCTGTTCTCTATGTTCAAAACTGAAGTATTCCCTCACTTCCTTTACATGAGGGCTGTGGAACCACATTTGAGAATAAGAAGAAATTGTTCTCTTGCCTTCTTAATGCTGGAGTCTGGATTATGAATGCAGGACCCAGCAATCAGCATTCAGGCCCTTGCAAATACTTTATACATGTTCTTTTTCAACTGTAAAATGGAAGTAATTAGCACTTTTTAATGTAGAATTAAACTACCTCTTTGAGGCTTCTTCAGGATCTTGTGATCATGGTGTTGAAGCAATACAGTGAGGGTCATCTTTCATGCAATCCACATTGTACTCATACTGAAGACTATTATTTTCCAAGTGGCCATTCTTGGACTTTTCAGAAGCAATAATTTTGTTAAACTAAAACATAAACGACTTCATACTTATTAAACAGAAACCAAATCTAATTTTTTGAAGCTAAATCTAAATTACAAATGGCTTCATGCCTATTTTTAAAAACTGATTTGCAGTTCATTGTCATTAATCATACAGCCATTACCAAGTTTCTAGTTTCAAAATGCTTTCATTTCTTTAAGGTCAGCTGAAGGCAGCAAAACAATAGCAATACAGCACCTAATGCCACAAAAGTGAAGAATTTGCTTTCAAATCTTGCAAGAGTCTGAGACTATTCTGTTTAATTTTTTATCACAGTTAATCTCTGCAGATATTACACTATATTAAATTTGTACCATATTTATCTTGAGCTTTTCTGTTAGACATATGTTTATGACAAAAACAAACAAACAAACAAAAACCCAAACTAAATTCACCAAGATGTTTCATATGATGAGGAGATGAGTAAATTTCATTTAATTCATAAGAAGTTACCAAAATCTAACTACTTTAATATTTTTCAGTATGACATCCATCTGGTAGTACTTCATATTTATAAAGTCCAGCAAAAAATTAAGTATTTTATCCCTTACCTTACTAATTTTTTTTTTCTACATACCCCTCCCCAAAAGTGGATTTAATAATACAATTAGCACTGGTCACCTAACAGGATTGTTTCCTGAAAAGTTAAAATATAGTTTAGAATGACAATTTCAGGTGTTCCTATTATGAAATTACATTTGAGACAACCCACTGCAATAATCTATAAATCCATATAACAGATCTAAGGCCAGATTTTCCAACAGTAGCCTGCAATTCAGTGCAATCTGTGAGCAACAGAAACTGTGACCAGTTTTATGTCCAGACTTTATGGAGAACAATAAACAACTAATATTCTAACTCAAACGGATATTAAATTACAAGCAAAAAAATTAAAAATGTCAGAGAATTCCCCTGGGGAAAAAAAAAAAAAAAAAAAAAAGATTTAACAAAAGATTCTCTGAGATTTTAAGTATTTTGCATATATGCAGATAATAATTACTGGTATAATCATTAATAATTCAGTCAAGTAAAAAATACTGTTTGTAGTTGAACAGATTTTTCTTTAAAAAATAAGAAATATATATATCACCTACTCACTTCAAGGTTAAAAGAATAATGCAAATTCATATGGGTCCCTGATGATCAAGGCAGGATTAACATATTTTCACCTTCTCTAACAGAACTGCTTTGATACAAAATACATTGTTCTGCACTGTCATGATATATGCCTCATATTTAGAAATTTGACAGTTTAGAAGTGCATTATGGCATTCCATTAAACTGAATACATTTTTGTGTTGCACAGGAAAAGATAAAGAGGCCACAATTCCTGTCTTCTTTTAAAAAAATAATGGCTTTCCTTATTACAATAGTACAAATTTTAGAAAATGTGGTATTTACTGGACTGCTAAGATCTATTCTCTGTGTTTCAAAAGCCATGAAGATGTAAGTCTTTATTTCATATAAATCCTAAATGCTTTACAGGAATGTGAACTATATTAATTGTTAGAGGTGTTAGCTGAAACCCTCATTTACAACTGCAGTAACAATAATTTTGAAAATCTCTGGATTCTGACTTATAAGTGGGCTGTGACGTTTCAACTTCTAACTGATATTAATGACTTAAGTAATTGTAAAATACAAGCAACACTAGTGATAAAATGTTATTTCACAGAACCACACTGTCACTGAAATAAGAAAGAAGGGAAAGAGAAGGGGTGAGAAGAGGGGCTTGAGCAGGGAAAGAGGGCTAGAAACTTCAGGTTAGCACATACATGTCCAAGGATTCCTATTCCCATGGTGACATAACAGAGCAAACCTGTCTATAAACTCCCGGAATGTAGACAAGGCATTCATTTAAGAGCTTTATCTATTCTTAATACACATTTGGGGTTGTTCTATTACAAATCCAGCTGTATCGTAGATATTATTAGCCCATTGTACAAATGCATGAAAATTCATTCACCTCAAGAAGAATCTAGAGGATTCTTTTAAAATAATTTATCAGTTGACTTTTTCTTCAGTAGTGCACATTTTACCTTCCCTTCATTTTTTTACCCAGTTTTCCAAATCAAGATAAATACAGAAATGACTTTCTGAAGATCTATGGTTCCTCTAGTGAGAACCATTTAAATTACTCAGTTGTGAAGAAAAGCAAAATGGTAGTCCTTAGCCAGAACAGGGGAGTGGGAGTCCTTTCATCACTCCTCTCATCACAGGACTCTAAAGGGTTGCAGCACTCTTGAAGCTTCAGCTGATCATTTGAGCTTCTCTCTTCCTTTATGGTTGGGTCAACAAAATGTAATGTGAAGGAAGAAGGTGGCAAAATGATGACAGCATCACACTGTAAATGTTTGAAGCAGCATGGAGACTTTCAGGAAGTGTCAAAGAGGAACCAGAAGGCCAAGGCTTGATGGTTCTGTCTTTGCTCACCATCATCTGGAGCTAAGGAAAATTGTCCTCAGTGTTTTTACCTAAAAAATTACTCACTCATGAATGGTTTGAGCTTGCTGACTATAAATTACTGTAACTATATTTCAAATCAAAATTAAAATAATGAAATTGGTCCCCAAAGTTAAGTATCTTCTGTTGTTCTTTACACCTACTTTTGTATTATCTTAGAAGACCATCAGATTTAAGATTGCTTGCCCTGAAGCCATTAGAACAGAAGCTAAAAAAACACTTATGCCCATAGGTCTGAACAACCTTTTGAGCTTTAATGATGTTGTAATGTGGCAGGAAGATGACATCTAAGATTTAGAGCACTTCCAATATAAGCAAGCCTAAGATCCTTGCACACAAAACATAAGGAGTAATGGTGCTGGTCTCCATAAAACTATTTCTCATTTGGAGTAGCAGGGTGAGAAAAAATATGATCCAAGAAAAAGCACTTTAATGTGACCAATCTTGATATTTTAGAGTACTAGGTGAACAGCTTATTAACTGCAACATGAACCAGGTCTTCCCAGATGCAATTAGGGAATGGAGGAATGCATCAGTGTTACAGTTTAAAAACTGCTGCATTAAAGCCTGCTTTTGTCCCATGGGACACTTACCTAGAACACTACAGAAAGATTCACAAGGATTAGGTTGCCAAAAAAATGTCACAATGATTAGTGATTAAAAGCAAAGATCCAGCAAGAACAAACTATTTCAGAAAGGTCACAGTCTCAGGGTTTTTTTTTTTAATAAGCATATGTATTATTAAAACATCCTAAAGGACTAACTCTGCTACCTGCTGACTGTCTGAGAACGTGAAGATTCCTGGTGAGATCTGTTTCTCTTTCATATGCAACACTGGCAGATACCCAGTGCATCCAGCAGAGCTGCAGGAGACCAAAGCTTTCTTAAAAAGCGAGTGATATACTGGACTAATCCTGTGTACAGTCTCTCTTACATTACAATTCTCAGGCAAAATATAGAGGGATAAAAAAGTCTTGTTAAGGAAGGTTTATAGGAATTCCAATCAAGAAGAATTTGGCCATTCCTGGACAAAGGAGACAACTCTAGATAAGCATGAAAATAAGGGCTTAATTCTATTATACATTTTAACAAAACAAAACAAAACAAAAAAAGGGGGGGGGGGGATAAAACACAAAACACCACAGGAAGATAGATTACTTCAACCTATCTCAGTACTTATATAGCCATGAGCAAAATCGTATCTAAACACCTCACAAGACACTAATGGATTTTTCTTCACAATTCTCCTTCACAATGCAAAGAAGTCCTATTATCCCCATTCTTCTCATCAAGAACAGCATCATAGAGAGATTAAGTCATTTATCCAAAGTAACACAAGATGCCTATGGGACTGACTGTAATTTATCATGGATCTCCAAAGCCCCAGTCCAGTGCCTGAACCAGTAGACCATTCTCTTCTTAACAGACAAGAGCTGCTGTAGAGTACCTTAAATGACCTTTCAAAATGGCTATTTTTTAACATGTTTTTTGCTGTATCACTTTTCTAAAGAAAGTTGTTAAAGCAACAGACTTTGAGAAAGCTTGATTAAGCACCCTGTATCTTGTCTCAACATCAGTTGCAAAACTTGGGAACACAAATACTTTTCAGATCAAGTATTACATTTCTCTTCAAAGTCAGCAGTAAAGCTAAAGCTCAGCAACTGACAAAAATCAATCACACTCTGCAAATGACCATATTTTAATAAAGACCTTTATAGGTATTTTACCAGTTTTTTTCTATTCCTGTGACTGAAAAAAAAGCTACTATACTATCAATATTTAAGTCTGAATATATGGCAGGAGCCATTCAATAAATACAAAAATATGTTCTTTCCTGGCAAACTGCAAATAAAAGTGAAAAGATCAGTTTAGCACTTGGTAAAGCTGCTTAAAAATAAGAGAACTGTTTTCCTTTTATACTCAATGAACGGTTTCAGTTTGAATGTAATTCAAGCTGCAGGAGCACCCAAGAGACTGGCAGACTAAAATACTGGGTCAGTATCTCCCTCTAAAGATCCAAATTAATTAAAATACGATATTTAAAGAAATATACTAAAGTTCTGTCTTCATCCAGAGAATAATTCACATCAGCAATCTAAAATTCACCAGCGCACTATGTTCACCTGAAGGGATCATGACTCGGAGTGAAAAGTTTACTAGGTCACGCTCCTTTAATCTTACCTTTAATCTCTCTTTTGGCTGACTGCCAAAAGCACTGCTTATGATGATGTTTATGAAAAGGAAAATGAACTGAGATCATCATTTAAATTCCACACAGTTAACAAACAACTATCATATGGTAACAATTTTTTGGTCATTGCTTGGGTTGACTAAATTTGAATTGGTGACCTAAAGGTGAAAGATTCTACATTCCAGAATCAACCTCCATGTAACTCATTGTCCCTATTTTCTGAAGTTCAAAGCAGTAGAAGTGAGAGTTACATGGTTAAACACAGTTGTGTCTACTTTTCATCCATTTAAATATTTTCACATTTTTTCCTTTAAAATTATTCTAAGCATAAACCACATTTATATCATATTTTCTTATGTATGGAGAACATCTGATGAAAGAAAAAAAAATATACCTACATTAAGTAAGAAAATAATCTTCTGGCAGATAATCAAATTTTGATATTAAAGAAGTCCTACAAAGAGTAAAGAAAAAACAGTTCTGCAAGTTCAATTGTGCCTTTGTAAAAATGTTTGCTTATTTCAAGGGTTTTTAATTAAGAGTATTACACACCCTGCTTTAGCTAAATTAAAAATTATGACAACAAAGAAAAATCCTACGATCTCAAGATTTCATAATTCCCTTCACAAATCCTCATACTTTCTCAATTTCTTTTTTAGAAGTTTTTTCTTAGCTAACAATTCTGTTCCGTACTCAAAACATGAAAATTAGCTAAGCACACACATTCTTAGCAGCTTCAGTGATTGAGTAAATTTTTTTTCCAGGAAATGGACTTGTGAAAATTGTCAAGGAATTTTCAGCTATATCTGAGGTAAGATGTTTCTCTCAAAACTTTTGCAAAAATTAACCTTTTTTCTTTTTCCTTTGGGGAATGAGAAGAGAATTGAGAGGAAACGGAGAAGAAAAAAACTTTCAAAAAAATTACAAAGGTATTTTCAAAATAGCCATACTGTTTCAAAGTATAAGCAACTGCATGAAAGATGGCACTATGCTATTATTTATTTTAACTCACTGAGACAGCACTTTTGTTCAGCTTTCAAAATAACTCTCCACCATTTTTAACAAGACAAACATAACCAAAAAAAAAAAAAAGTAATAATGTCTCCTACAAATTTATTACCATGTTCTTTATACAAATTTATTACCATGTTATTGTTCTCTAATCTGCTGGTTCAACAGTATGTTTTTAAAGGTCCATCTTTCACCCACAGAACAACTGAACACAAAACTGAGTAAAACTGCACATGCTCATCTGATACTGGAATATGGACTTCCCATCTATCCTCTGAATGCACTAGCTCTACAAAGTAACTCTGGCATACAGAGTTCATACTGTAAAAGCTATACATTATTCAAGAGCAAAAAAATATTATTTTCAGTAACTAGTTTCATTACCTGGTAACTATTTCTTCAGAGACTGATTGACTTTTATGATCTGTGCTATTTTAATTATTTTTGTATCTGCTGCCATTTTCTACCATTACTCTTTCCTGCTTTACATTGTATACATCTTAACTATGTCAACCAAAGCAACTAGATCACAATATCCTTATAGACACATTAAGGGAAAGGGGGGGAAAAAAAAAAAAAAAAAAAAAAAAAAAAAAAAGAAGAACCAAAAATTATTTTAAGGCCCATTTGGATAAAAAAAAAACCCCAAACCCAATACAGCCCAAAAAAATCAGAAGGCCAGCCTGCCAGCAATAAAGACTGAAATTGGATACTTTGTGAGATTAATTACCTAGATAGGGCATGATAATGCTAGTCAAATGGGAAGGTAATTAAAGTGCACCTTCCATGAAAATTATTCATTGCTGATGGATCAGGTGACAGTTAAATCAAAAGGCTCTTAAAAAAGCTACAGGTTAACTTGTGGACCGCTGTTCCTCCCTGGAAGTCATGGTAATCATGGCTGCTTGTTCCTATCACAAGACAAAAGGTGGGAGGGTAACACAACCTCCAAGAGGAACCCAGAGAAAAGTTATCAGCATTGTGCCTGTAGACAAAGGGTCAGCTAGAGTGGAACCAGTCGGCTGGCAGCCTTCGGATTACTAGATCTCTATGCTTGTATGCCATAAAGGGGTATTGCAACCATAAAAGGCGGCAAGTGATGAATTAATATGTTGACTAGTCCCCTGGGTGCAATCCTTATAGGCAGAGGACATGCTGCGGTAATCAAACAGGGTTATAAATTGTGTACATTGAATGGCACAAAATGTGTCTCACTTCATCACCATTAAGTCAAGACTTCCTGAATTTGTCATTAACTCTTTAGCTTCAATATATTTATTTAAACAGTAAAAGTAAGAGAAAGAGCTTACAACAACAAAAGGGCAACTGATACTACCCAGCGGGATACACAGTCTAATGGAGATCACTGACTTTTACTTGCTACAGCTACAGGGGTCAAACTACACTCCTTTTACACTAAAGCTTCCCTTGAGATGTACTGATTAAGTTTAAAACATTCGATTAAATGCATTTCTATATGTAGGAAAAAAAAATCAAGATTTTTTTTACAGCTAGCTTATGAAAATTCCTAAATATATATTCCCTACTTGAAAAAAAAAAGGGGCTATTTACATGGGTAAGCATTTCCCACATCCCAGATTTTCACAGAAAATCTCAAAACAATCTTATGGAAATACATATTTGAAGGACTACCACCTTCTCACAATGTTTGGAGGTTTTTTTTATGTGTGTTAATTCTCTAGGTTGTGATATTGAGGTAATTCTGAAGTTAAATCAAAAGGAAATTTGTGACACACTTTCTGTCTTTAATAATAGCATATAGCCATTTTCAACTGCTTACATACCTTACTACCAACTTTGAATCAAAGCATAAACAGGCAAGAAAAAAAATTTTTAACCCTTTATTTAATTTTTTTCTCTTAAAATATACTTCAGCTTTCCCATATTTTGAAACAACAGTTCTGCATACTTCATAAATAACTTAATAACTTTTTCCTGCATCCTCAGAATGTTTTTCCCTTCCCTAGGCTTCACAGCAGGTATAGGAAATGAAAATTTAAATGAGTACTGAAAAGTAATGTACACTTCAAAACCAAACTAAAATCAACTTTGTGCGTGCCCAATGGAAAGCAAAAACCTTTTTTAAAACAGAATTTATGACACCAGTAAGGAACATTCCCAGTTCATGGTGTATTTTATATTCACATAAGTTTATACAATCATGTGACAAAAAGAGGCATGATACTAGTTTACCAACTTCATTGCTGTGTTATTTCCCCCAGAAAAGGAGATCTGATGATTTGTGAAAAGGTCTATCACTTCAAGCTTAGCCGATTACAATATTTTCCAAGTCCAATTTTACAGACCTCCTAACATCTAAATATAGCTCAGTAAACTTAGCAAACTTAATCTAGTAAAGTAAACTGTGGCAGAGGATGGAGTATGAACACATGCTTGTCTATAACATTAATTTGTTAGCATGGTTAGCTGGTTGGGCGTAGTTGTGGCAATCTCAATGAGGACACATGATTTTGGGAGGTAAAGAAATTTAACTTTGCAAGCACAAGTGCTGACATGCCAGGAACAGAGGATGGACCCTGATCCGTTTCATATAGGCATAGCTTTGGTAAACAGGGAATACACATTATCGTCTTTGGTGTCTCATCGCCTGCCTCCTAGTATCCAAGTAGAGTTTGAGCTATTGATTTATATCTGTAGATTGCTAAATGGGATGAGACCTGTCTGCCTGAGAGATCACCACCATCCTTTACCCCTGCTGTAGTCAGCAAAGGTGTGCAAAGTAGTCCTACACTTTGGCATCTAGAAATTACTCTCATAGAAATTACTCTCCAAAGCATCATGAATGTGATAATATTCTGAGAGCTTGGGGTACCTGCTAGGGCAAAGGTTGAGAAACAGCTCCCAGGAGGATGGTGAAGGAGTTCATTTGCTCTATTTATTGCTTATTGAAGGTTATCTGTTTGTAATTGTTCTGTGCTTCTGCATGGCTGAGTTAATGTATTGCTCACAGAAAACTATATAACACTGATGAGTGGTCATCACTGCATTATGGTAGGCAAGATAAACTGTAAGGCACCTGCAGCCCTCCCAATGGGGACTCTTAACTAGCATTAAAATAAAAAGAAAACAGCATTTTACCTTTTAAAAACATTTTTAACATTAATGCTGTAAGCTGCAATAAAGTGAAATATCTATTTTTAAGGCCTGTATATGCATATCCTCACTAAGTACCTTATTTAATTCAGTCAATGGTAAAAGTCTTCAAAGTGTCTTAGTAACATGAATTACTAAAAGGATTAGCAAATTATTTTTAAGGCATTTTACAACCCGAAGACAAGAAGTTATTTTTAAATTTGCTTGCTTATTTAGTATTTTCTGGAAAATAAATAGCAGTATGTAAATATTTAATGTTAACGTTGTGGCAGAAATTAACATGTGAATGTGTGGGGGTGGGAGAAAGAGGGCATTCAAGTCATGAACTTTTGGCAGTTAATTTAGGTGGCTAAATAGGGAAAGTAATCTAAAGCTTCCTCTGTAATTAAGGACAAGTTAATGCACAATTCCTAAATTTGGCTCCTCTGCCAAATCACTCCCTAAAGAAACCTATCAATCTCCACTGACTACAACAATGTAAATATCCACCAAAGATTTAAATGCTAATGTTTAATGCCAACATCAAAGAGCAGAACGTTTAGTCCTAAAATGCTTTACATGATTAACTCTACACCATATAAAGAGCTATGACACTTTTCCCTCTTCACTGCCAGTTAAGCTGCAACACAAAAAAATTAGAACTAAGGGTGAAAATTTTGATCTCAGCTACACAAGGGAATATTAGGAATAATGCCACAGGAGGTCCACAGAGACAGATCATTAGAGTATTGGCTCTGAAATATTAACATCCAATTCCTCGTTTCACAGCCATGATTAGAGGCTCTATAAACTCAAAATCTTCAGGAAAGCCTATGGCATTTCTCCACATAAGCATCGGGGTTTACTAGCTCTGAATCTGGCCTGCTGACTCAGCTACTACTGCCTGAAAGAAGCAAGGGTGCTACAGAAAAAAAAAAAAAAAAGCTCTCTTGTGATGCATTAGGAAAAGGGGTACTTAAAGAAGAAAAATGCTTAGATGACAGACAGACAGGAAAGGTCAAAAGGAGAAATAGTAAATAGATCCATTAGCAGGCATGAGATGGGAGATAGAGAAACTAAAGGTTTTACTGCTGCAAACTCATACATGTGAGAGGTAGTCTCAGATTCAATGGATAGTTGTGTGCAACAAGCTGTTGAAATCTAAGTAAAAGTTTAGGAGGGTCATCCTTAAAAAGCAAAACTAACAATCACAGTGACAGGATCTCATCTCTAGTATCTTAACTTCAGAGGAAGTGAGATCTGTCTTAGAAACTCTGAAAAAATACCTTAACAAGCTAGAAGAAAGTGGGATTAAAAAGAGATTACACCACATGTACACGTGTATGCACATCTCTCGCTCTCTTTTCCTTTCTCTGTGCATCTATATGGCAGAAATCAGAAGGAAGATATGAAACATCCCATTCTGTACTTCTAAGTTTTCTTTCATTAGAAAAATACCAGCAGTTCTGTGAATAACTTTTATTAAAAGCTTTCTGCATTTCTGCATATGTGGATCCTCTTTCTGTCCGATACATGATATAGCTCATTCAGTAAGGACAGGTCTTCACTGGCCTATTGACATCATGTAGGAGTTTGATTTCTACCTCTCTGTCAAACATAGTTAAAACTTTTCAAAAACTGTTGACAGCGGACAAAGGAGTTGAATAAAAACATATAGCACTCACATAGCCTTGTATGCTTAGAAAATGGAGCTAAAAATAACCTTTTCTTACCATTATTTTTAAATTACCTTTTCTTTACCATTAATACTAAAATGGCCTGAGTCATATGACTTACACTGCTTGTGATGAAAAATTAAATGTTCAGATGAAAAAGCAGCAAGTTAGGGAGTTCAAACTACAGCTGTCATTAAAGCCTACTTTATTTTTTAGGTTACTATTACAGACAACCTACCTTATGGAAACAAAATGCAGCTTGTTATAAGCTCAAATTTAGGACATTTATATCGGTCCTACAGTAAGATTTCTGTGTCACTATCATGAGCATGATTTAGTTGACTTATGTTTGCATGCAGACACCGTTATGTAACACTTAGCTCAGACAAATGTCTCTGTTCTTGATCTTCCCTATTCTACTGTAGTTAATGACCAAATATTGTTAAAAATTGGGACACTAATTATCTGATGTCGACATGTTATGGATAATTAAGAATTGCTCACTCTGAAGCCATGCTAATTGTTTTTCACAGGTCTCCTTCTCTCGTCCTTGTGTCCTCAACAAGGCAAGCAGCTACAGGTTTATGCGTACATCTCTGTCACGGACTTTGTCACAGAACATACATCATCCTTTCTGGCTCATCCTTGATTAATTTTGCTGGCTTGCAGCAATTATCTCTCCCTTTGTGACTGACCTCCTAGTAAATGGAGTGCATCATAGCTGGCCAATTTTTTTCCTGTGTATTTTACCACTTAATTGATCCTTGTTGGCTGCCCACAACAGAATATACTGAACTTAAGTCATAAAATGGCTGAAATTGAGAGAAAGTGGTAACCATGTTTTAGCAATTGTAGTTGACAGCTGTAAAAATCAGATCTTGATAATGTTCTCTCATTTACCCTATTACTTGGATCAGTTGGTTAAAGCTGTTAATGATCCTCTTGGATCAATGTCTTTTCCTTGTAGCTATAATTTACTGCATTGGTGGATTAGTACAGATGTTTTCATAGATAGCTCTGCATCATTCCACCAGATTGCTGTCTGCATCAAATTTGCTTCCATTCATCACTAACGAAGCAAAGAAAAAGATAATCAGCGTCTCCTATCTTAACATTAACTATTGAACTCAGGATAACACTTTTATTGTTGTCAATTTGCAGCCTCCAACCATGGCTTCCTCAGTAAATTGCCCTGAGAATTTCCTCTTGAAATAGATCCAATGATATATTTTGACTATAATGGGGAAAGACTACACAAATGCCAAACTGTACAAAACAATTCAGACACAAAGTAGTAGATACAACTGTTCAGCTAGGAATATGCCCTATGGAGTCAGGGCTGGTTCTATCACATGCAAAGCAGAAGAAACTCCACAAAGCAGCAATGTGTTAGAGAGAGCAAAAATTGTCCAGAATTATATATTACCCAGCACCTGAAAAATATGCTGCCACTCATGGAAATGTTATAGTGGGTAAGTCAGCAATGGCTACTGCTATTAGGGAAGATATTTCCCCTTCTTATGACCCCAGTAGCATTAGAAAGATCAAGCTCAGCTCTTCACAGATCTTTATTTTGCCCTGACTTTCCAACCCATCTCAGCATCTTCACCCTTACCTGCCAAAAGTGAACCATTCATTTTTGGGCTGTTAATACTCCCTAAATTGCCAAAAGGCCACGGGTCAGAAGAGGAAGATTTGTATTTTTCACCTGAGGGCCCATTTAGCCAAAACTCCATTTTAACTTCTAAAAAAAGGAAGCATGCCAGCACATGCCACAAATAACAAGTGAGTGAATAAAATATGATCTGTTCCAAAAGAGCAGCAGCAGATGCTCTGACTAGTGAGAATACATATATAAAGCAAACTGGAAATACACTAATTTAAAATTCTGGAGAAATCTACATGGCATCTCTTTCTAGACAGTTAATTATGAGACTGAACTTCATTCCTAAGTGGTGAACTTGAACCTTGCTTCAAGAAAGCTCTTGATTCAAAACATTCTTCATTCCTTCCTGCAGTGCATTTTTGGCATACTAACTACACTAGCTGTAAAACACTGACCATGAAGGCCGTCTAGCTATTAATTAGGCACTAGTGTGAGAAACCTCTCCCATCTAGAAGTTGCACATTTAGACATTCTGTCACTTAAGCTTAATGGAGAAACTTCTTCAGCTCTCTCAGTATAAGCTATTTTCTCTTTTAAAGATTTCCATTGGAGTCATTACAGTAGGTTGGCTCCATGCCATGCTGTCATCAAATGCTTCACTCTGTAGAGATGTTACAGTTAAATAATTTTTTAATTTTCTACATACAACCTCAATTAGGATTTCACATTTGGTGGCACATGCACTTGCAATAGTGTCTTTCGGTAATGAGGTTCATTTCTCATCAAAAAAGCATCTGTGCACTTGGAGGATTTTGTTTGTGCTAATGACAATGGTACCTGAATTCTTCAGGTCTGAAACAAACCATGAAATACTAGGAAATCCAGGGACAAAACTTCTAATGCCTTATTTTGCTACAAACACAATCATACTCTTTGACTATTTTTTTCTTTCTAGGCAAAATAACAAAGAAACAAAATACTTTAGTAATAAATTACACTGTACATAAGTAAGATCTTAGAAGTCATAAGTACAGTGGCTTTTAGCTAGATTAATTAAAACACAATTTATTATTCTGTCGTACCGATATCAACATTTCACAGTTTTGCACATTGAAGGAGTTTAAATCTGTTTTGTAAATACTAAAACCCAAATCTTCATTGTGCTTCTATAAGGCCAGCTATGTGTTGTTATTAGCTACAAGTAAGAAACAGGAAGCTCAACCAACAAACCAAAAGATGAAGTTCAGAAATTTTATGACAGAACCAGAACAGGCCTTTCTTTTTGCCAGTTTCCCCACTGTATTTCTCTTTTACTCTTAGGTCTCAACAGAGCCCTAAATTCTAAATTTTCCAGACAAATATTTGCCTACATTTCATAATCAGCATCATGACATTATTTTGGTAATAGAATGATCTATGTCCAGGTCTTTACAGAAGTATGTATAGGAGTTACTAAAGTTTATAATAAAGCTCAATGAATACTATTTTAGTTTCTACTCTGTTCAAAAGGAATTAATGGCTACAAGAAATAACCTAACTATGGATGAAGTGAAAGAAGAAGCCAGGCATATTTATGAGGGGCTAAAACCCTTCCCAGCAGGTTAGATGTTAACACACATATTTTCTTTTCAAGGTCAGCATTAATTTTTCATCACTGCTTTGAAGATGACAATTGGTGTAATTCATAAACATTGAGGAGATGTCCAGCCTGTGTTTGTAACAGTAGAAGAAAAAGTGGCTTCTAGTTCTTTGTCATATTAGTAAACCATTCTCTCCTTTTTTTGACTAAATTTTCCTTTATATCACTCACTTTTTTCCTCCAGTACAGTTACTTATTGTGTAGCTGGTGAAACTATGCTTTAGCAGTGTACATTTGACTGTCCTGACATAACCTGCTATATCAATGGCTCAGTGCATGGGAATGTTAACAGCCCTGTGGCTGTCATGCTTCTCCTGGTGGTTATGGTCAAGCATTTAACATATATAGATGCTTAATCTGACCATTTCTAATTCAGAGTTTTGGTTCTGTGAAGCTGACGATTTGTCTTTGTGTACTAGCTACACGCTAGTGAAGTTTCCCATCGTTTTTATTTTTAAATATTGTAAATTCACATAGTTTCTAGTAGAAAACCTTACTTAGTTTCTTAACAAAAAATTATTACATCTATTTCTAAAAAGCTTTTATTGTAGCGATGGACAGGCAAGAGTTATGATACTCAGAAAAAAAAAATCCTATTTTTAGTATAAGAAAAAAAGTATTCAAAAGACATTCAGCCACAAGTGATGTGCAAAAACCTGCTACAGTCAAACTCAAAATGTGATATGAAGTTAAAGTTTCCTTTCAAGATGACAAAGTGCCCATTGCTTTGGTTCCCGTGTGTTCTGATAGAGCATAAGGTTCAAATCCTGCTCCTATTGAAGTCAATGACAAAACTTCCATTGACTTCATCGGTGCAGGATCAGACCCTAAGCAATACATCTAACATCTGTTTTCTTGCTTTCTCCCTTATCTTTCAGTAAAAAAAAATTAGAACA
>JANIJG010006982.1:29488-59213 GCA_024611175.1 Megaceryle torquata | reverse complement strand
ATAAAAACTGTCAAATAGCATATATGCAATATTGTATCCTATATAGATCATTCCTTCTTTGTGAAAATAAAACAAAACAAAACAAAACAAACAACAAAACAAACCACAAAAAAAACCCCAAAAACCAAAACCAAAACCACTACATTTACCAATTTTGCAGGAATGCCCTACCCTAGCAATTTTACACCATCTCTATAACCTTGTGGATTTCACTACATTACATATGACCTGATACAATCAGAGAATGAACAAACTGCTTTCCCTGAGCTGATGGTATCTGCTATACAGAGACTGGAATTATCAAGTTTTTATCCATCAGTTTAATTCAGGCACAAATTAAGTTACCGCCTCCTGTCAAAATATCTGTGATATTACTCCAGGAGAATGTGACTGTAGATCAATAAGCAGCCTTAGTTCCACAGAAATAACCCAATTCATTCTTTAAATGTACTGAAAAGTGATGTAAAAGGCAGAAGAATAATAACTACCACATGGAATTAATTTCTGCTCTAGTTTTACCCTTTTCAGTTGGTGGCCATGGAGTGCAGCACACTTACAGAACTATGCTGTCTGCCTACTGGTCCAGAAAAAAGTTAAATAATATTAAAATATATCTTACATATTAATAATAAGCACTAACATCTTTGTAATGCTCATTAAGTAAACTAAGTAAAATGATAACACAAAATACAATCACAGTAACATAGATGTTTCTAGAAACTACAGCTTAATCAAAGTAGTTAGGGAATATGAGTTTTGAAAAGTGACATTTTATATAAAATAACCCTTGCAGCTCAATAGGTATAACACGTTTGGTTAAAAGAAAAGAAAAACATTATTTCTATCGTCAGAATTCTTTTTACATGACGTGCTGTTTTCAAAAATATATATACAAATAATGTAGCCATATCAATGTGGGAAAGCTCATCTACAGTTGAAGGATAGAAGATGAAGTATAGCTCCGAAAGCAAAATCACTATCAGGAGATATCAAAGGTAACCTGAAGCTAATGGAAGTCCATTGAAATGAGAAAACACAGAAGCACAGGAAACATTGAACTCTGAAGCCATTGTAATAAGCTGTCATGTATCACCAGAAGTGAACACTGGATAGAAGGCATAGATGAAGCTAGGTTAAAACGACCTGGTGGCAGAATGGGAAGACACCAAAATGGTCTGGGTAAAGAAGTGAGAACAGGACTAGAATGGCGAGGTTAAAGTGACTGGTGAAAGCCACAGACATTAATCTTCTTGATTGCTGCTTCTGCTGGAGGACAGCTCATTGCTGAAGAAAAGTCAGGCTTAAGCGAGACTGGCAGGGAACTGGAAACAAATAGATAGTCAATAGTGCAGAGACTATGAAAGAGGAGACTTAAAAAAATTAGGAGAGGTAATTGAGAACTGGGGAAAATGCAAAGACAAGCAAAGGAGAGAAAAATGATGAGCGGCAACGGTGAAAGGAGAATGTAAGCTAGGGGAGAATGCAAAGTGTCTCCACTGTTTAGAAAGACCTCAGAAGTAAGGAAAAGAAGAAGAAAGGCAGGATCCATCAAACAGCTTTACATAAGGAATGGCTTGTTTCCTTTACGCATTCAGTCATTTCTTCTTGCCATGTAAACCAATGGTACTGATGCCACAAGGCATGATTTGATAGCATGTAATGCCTTTTCTGTTGAAGTTGCTGGGATAATGCAACTTTGAAAAACTCAGTTCCCCTTGTTTCTTTTTTTAAAGTGAATTTTGGGATCTGGGTTTTGGGGTTTTTTTTTGTTTGTTTGGTTGGTTTTGTTTTGTTTTTGAAGGTAAAGGTTTGAAAATTTAATTCCTAGATGTAAAAAAAAAGGAAAAGTAAATCATCATATACACAATAAACTGTTATTAAAAGTTATTTTCAACAGTAAGCCTTGATTATGGAACTGAATCAGGTTTTTTTTAACTACTTGAAGTTGTCACCATTAAGTGCATCTGAAGGTACAGTGCAGCATGCCCTTAGGGTGCTATAGGGTAACTTACTCTTGTTGTGAAGAAGCAGTGGGAAAGTTCTCCCTGCATAAGTCAGGAACAGGTATTGGCATTACATTTTAATTTTTGTTTGTCATGTTTGGTTACAGTAGTAAGACATGATAACTGTCCATTTGGTTATGATTTTTTCTTCCCAATGACTATAAAGACAACTCAAACTGGCTCAGGACAGATACTTCAACTTGCTCAAACCCTATTAGGTGTTGGGATTCATCCAACCTATCTTTTCTCAAAGCTAGGCTAGGTTGGGTGAATACAACCCTTTACCAGAGACCAGTCCATTGTCCATTCAGATACATTTCAGAGGAAAGGATATTGAAGGATAGTTTTAAAAACACACTATCTTTACAAAAGCATCAACAGAAAAATTATACGGTTGTTACTGAGACACATTTTTTTAAAGTTTTGAAAGGTCATAAGTGCCAAAATCTGATAAATATTCAACTGATGTGAAACCTACTCAACTCCATTAGCCTTTTGAGTGTTGATGGAATAGAATTTGATTAATCAAAAGGAACTACCAGTACCACCAAAAGGTGAATACCCTATTAGGGAAGTGGTAAATTTTGTCTTTGATAAACACCCATTCAATAAGCTTGCAAAGGTAGTGTTTTTCAGCTGTTTGCCAGATACAGCTTTTCAGTATATTCACCTATTGTAACTGGAGCTTAGTCACATTTAAATCGGAATTCTACAAGGACACAGGGGGTTCACACAGATCAGGTTGCAATACTGGGATGACATCCTGTATTCTTTATATGATGCAAGATATGAAACAAGATGATTTACTCCCAGGGGACTTAGTGCACTTAATCTTTTACCTCCGATTCTGGCTCAGTTCTTTCATGCTTTTGTCAAAAAACCAAAACAAAGCAAAACAAAAAGCCTCATGGTTCTTGGCTGCAGCATAAAAAAAATGCCATATGACAACTGATAGCCTAGTCATAAAATCTTTTTAACACAAGGAATGAATAACGATGTGTCATATGTATATACGTGAGCAATGTGAAATGCTACCTACCCACTTGCAGTCATTTTATTGTGTTATTTCCACAAATATAAATAGTTTTTTATCGACCACCTGGTTCTTTTCTGTGGCATGCTCCCTTTATCTCATCAGTAGCTTGTTATATGTGGGTGAAGAAACACTGAATATATTTCATAACCCCATTCTTTTATAAATAATTTCCTGTTATCATTACACAATGATTTGAATTTTGTGAATATGATCACAAAGGTTCAATTCAATTAAACCAAAACTACAAAGGCAAAATCTCACTGCAAGCCTCTGTGCAACTGGTGAACCCAGTAATTATATATAGACACCTATTGTGCTGGCATAATAACATGTGAAGAAAGTTTAGTTAGACACATTTACACACATAAAAAGCAATATGGGCATAGAAAAAGTCATTTTTGCCAAAAGTATAGAACAGTCACACAGTAACAAATGAGAGCTGCATGAATCCTAGTTTACTTTGCTATAAATAAATCCAACATTTTCTTTCTCTCCATGGTAAAATAAAATAGAAGCACAGAAGCACAACAGTCTCCTTTGAGCAACCAGTCTCTTTCTGTTCAATTATAGTCATCAATCTGTTCCACCTAAAATATTTTCCTCCTTGAGAAACCAAAGAAATCAGTATTAGGATACAAAACATGCTGTTGCAAAAATAATGTAAAAGAGGTCTCTCCTTTTGGTGAATGCATTTCTTCCGAAAGACTGTATTTTCCTTAACATGAATTTTACAATTGAGGTTCCCATCCAAAAAATGCTGTATTTATACAGCATTTCTAATCAGAAAATCTTGAAGAGCTCAGTAAGGAAAGGTAAGGGTTGCCTTCATTTTACAGACAAAGAAAACTCCAACAAAGAGAGCTTAATGCTTTGGGTTTTTTTCCAAAATCTGTTTCCTAGGTATATTCCTTTTAGACGCCCAACTAGAAGCCTTCAAATCCAGATATTCAGAAGTGCTAAAGAGACAAAGCTTCTGTTACATGAATATCCTTTTCTCTCAACAGTAAGTGTTAGATTCTGTAGTACTCCTATAGGTTTGCTTGTGCATAGTCCTACAGCAAGCTGGAGAGCAGGGATTGAACAGAGCCAGGTCTTCTGCTTCCTGCTGCATACTCTTACAAAAAAGGAGGGTGAAGGTTTTTCCATTACTTGAGATCACTAGGCAAAGTCCAGATATTGTCTCTAATATATATTCAAGCTATAGTTTCACTAACATCTCTGGGCTAGATGTGAGGATCATTTCACAAAATCCTATAGCCTGTGTTACTTATAACACAGGATAAACATACTATGTCTTCTGGCCTGAAAAAAAACCTAGAAATCTATGACTAGGAGAACACAAGAGAGTTAACTATAATGAATCTTGGGGGTAACACAACAAATGTCTGATTAAGGATTTTTCATCTTTCTGAGATGCAATACTAGCCACAAAATTGCACTGTCTCTTCCTTTACCCTGTGTGCCACTGATCCATCAAAGCACATAAAGTAAAGCTTTAGCTATTTGATTTAGCTAAGTAAGAAAAAGTCCAAATCCTCTTCTTTAGTGGTAGTTCTGTACAGACATCTACAGAGAGTACAACATTGTCCACCTGTGCACATTTGAAGAATTACAGAAAGTTCTTTTAAAGATGAAAAATCAAGGTGCCAAAATAATACAATCTGTGATGCAAAAATAGTTTCAGGGTTAAGTTCTCTGTGCTCAAAATCTCATCATAAACTCCAAGAACTGAGTGAGCACAGACACCAATCCTTCCAGTCACAGGGATGTTTCCAAAATAATATCAAATGTGCATCTGGTATCCAAGAAAGCACTGTGGGGAAATTAAATATCCCATAAATATTCCAGACTAACTTTAACAGCTATATAAACTGTCCCAGGTTTGGGGGGAGGGAGGGAAGGCTCTGAAGTAAATTTCTTATCCGTTTTTTCCCTCTTTTTTTTTTTTATATCTACAGCTTTTCCCATTTGTTCATTGCCCCTGTACGTTGAGTTTGTTCTCAAACAGCTCAAAGCATTACTGCAGAGGATCACTTCTACTGCACTAAAAAAGAATAGCTTGAGAACAGTCATTAAATTTTCCTCCAAGATGTAAGTACGAAGTATCCGTTATCCTTTAAAACATTGGCTAACTGTTATTACAGCAAGCATCAGTTATTCACTACATAATTTCTTTTAAGGCATTTCTTCAGAAGCCAGATCTTGCAACTAATGTTCAGTTTAAGGTCTTTTGTTCATTGTATAAAAGGTTAGGTTTACTATCCTCTCCTTAAAACCCACTACTGTAGATTCAGAGGTCTGTAATTTTTATCAATAAGCAACTTGTCATTTCAGAAACAAAAAACAGAGAATGCCTTTTTTTTTTTTTCCCCACTCCATATGTGGGAAAATAAAGCCCTTTTTACCCCTGGGGTGATATGCTAGCTTGATTTTATTTTCCCTGACATTTCACCTGTCAGATTATGGTAAGTAGAAGAAACAAAGAATAATCATCACATTCTCACTGAATCTCATAATCAACTATCTGGAAATACAAGATAAATTAGAAACACTATCCTGAGGGAAAACATTAACACCGAAAACACCACCAGATACCCAAATCATCTTCCAGTGACCTAGGACTACAATAACAGGTTAAGAAAAAAAAAAAAATCACAAAGGAAGCCTGCGTAAGACTGTCATATCTACTTTTTTTGTCTTTACATACTAGGGAACAACCTACAATGACATAAGAAGAAAAGAAAAAAAGCTGCAGAGTTAAGAAAAAAATTTATTAATAAAGCTGTATGTCTTCTTTAAGGCTTTCATGAATGATTTTTCTGAAGGCAATCCAGAGGCCAAGAATCAGGACAGGTTATCATGAAATAATATAAGCTCAGATTAACTAGTTGGCAAGGTGAAAAAATTAATGAATCAGAACACACCAAACATGCTTCTGATTTACTGCATCTGTAGTTTGCATGTTCCCCATTTCTCTCAGTTTCACAGTATTGAGATTCACGAGTGATGAAAGCTTACCTGCCTGACCGGTGGTAATACTGACAGCTGCAAAAAGCCTCTGGGAACGACTCAAGTCAGAAACTCCATTCACAGCTTCAACTTCAAACGTGTAATTAGCATGAGCTAGCAGGTCCATGACAGTGACATAGTTATCTACTAATCCAGTTTGCTGGGGCATATATCCAATGTTACTCCCACAGGGAACGCATTCACCCTGCTCCCAGCTGCACCTCTTGCACAAAACGCGGTAGGTCACATCATTTCTTCCCCCGTTGTCAGCAGGAGGACTCCACTCCAAACTCACAGTAGTCTGGTTGATATTGAAAATGAGGTTCTGTGGTGCAGATGGAGGTCCTATGGAACACACAGAAAGTCCAGCGTAATTTTACAGAACCATGGTGGGACATGTAGCTAGCATTTTAATTACTGAGACAGAAAATAGTTGAAGTATTTTTCTTCACATAAACATTTCATTATTTTTAGTACAAGCTGCACATAAAAGCTTCCTTGAACTCACTTGGCAAGAGCTTGATTTATTTTCCATTAAGGCATCAGAATAACAATTGTCTGTATATTTACTGCAACTGACTTCAGCTGTTTCTCTTCTGTGCATTTAAAAGGATTGGTTAACGTACCTTAAAGGTTGCTTTTTATAATTTGTCCAAGTATGGGATTTGTTCATCTCTTCTAAACATACTGCACCAACTGCATCTATTCCTTTGTTATCAGTTCTGATACGATTTACAGAGATATTTGGTGCTGCTTTGGATTTAGGAACCTTCTGCTGTTTGAACCACCAATCTGTGCAGGCTAGTCTATCTGCAGTTAGAAGGTTAAGCCAGATCCAATTACAGTTCAGTCAAAGCTCAGATCCGCCCAGGTTACTTTTAATTTTTCCATTTTACTCATTTTGGTACTATATCACATCAAGCACATTGTCTACAACAATTTTACAGCCCTGGGAACTCTATGCCCATGTTCTACCTATTACAATGAGTTACACACCCAACATGCAATGTTTTCCAGTGCTACATCAAGCAAACATGAAAATTATGTTGATTCTGTATTCACTTGCAACTTTTTTTTTTCCCCTCAGCCTTTCAATTTCATTGACTGTTTTAAGTGTATTTTAAAAATATAGGAAAAGCCAACCAACACTACTAGCTAGAAGTGGCTGCACCTGGTTGGTTAAGCAACGTCCTTTACTATTAAATTCATGACTGACTCACTTGTACATGCGACATATGGTGGATCAGAAGGTGCTCTGTAATAACTATCTTCACAATCGCATCTTGAAGATCCTTCCTTGTCAGAGAAGCTGTGAGTAGGGCAGCGGGAGCACTGCAGATCTTGTGAGGAGGATTTGTAGAACCCACGTCCACAAGCTAAAGCAGAATAAAACAGATTAAGGTTTAGATTTTCATGGACTACTGATCTTTTTCATCTCTGTCACATGAGGTACGCATTTCTGTAAACAGCTAAACTACACATTTGGTTATGTTGGTGTAAGAAAGACATTAAGCTCCCAATTTCTTTTTCTTCATTTGATGCTGTGATGATTTTGTGATATTTTTATGAGTTCCAGCATACATTACAAATACTTCAGCAGCTGGCAGCACAATATTTTAACACAGAGGGCCACATAAATATAAAAAGCATCTGGTTTTTGCCAAAGAAGAGTACAATAATGCTGTGAAACAGCTGGATGCCTGCAACAGGCTTAAACAAGGGAAAAGCACTCTGGAGAAGCTCTGCTCCAAGGCCACTGAAGTGTTTCTTGTACCTGAACTAGTTGATTTGGAATTAATGGAGCAAAAGTTATTCTTCTCTGATCTGAGAAACCCAAAGAAGCTATAAACCCATCAGTGAAGCCTGATCACAAGGAAAGAATGAGGTGTGCACACTTGTAGGATGGGCAATGCTAGTAGGAACAAGCAGAAAGAGGAGAAAGACAGAGAGAGTAAGCTACACAATTGCTTTTTTCAGTTTCACAGAGAGAGACAACTAGGCTGAAAGAAATTTACTAAAACTTTTGAGGGAAGTTTAAGAGGTAGATAATTGGAAATCGGCATATAGGATCATTTCATTTGCTATGAAATGCTGTGAACCTATGGAAGTAAAAAATGCATTGTATTCCAGAACTGATGTTTAGAAATACTTCTTTTGCTACTGCCACAGTTCCCAAAGCAGAAGCACCCATGAAATACACTAAAAAATGAGACTTATAAACGGGGAACTGCAACCTAGACAGCCAGCTTAAGAGTGGATAAACTATGAGAGCTGTAGGGGATGAGGAAGAGGGAAGTAGGGATCAGACAGTGCTAAAACTGGAAACAGATTAGGACTCCATTTCACCACTGAGGTTATGAGGAAACAAACACTGTCAACATGAAAAGCAGAACACAGAAGTCCTCTAGAACTTTCTAATAAAGCAGAGGCTTTTTCAACCACACTTTCTTTTGGTTTTTGGTTTTTTTTTCCAACCCTAACAGACAGTCTAACCTTCTTAGCCGTCACCTGCATGCAAAGAAAAGGGACAGTGGGTCAAACTTACTATGGGGTATCAAAATATTAAACCTAGTTAAATAGTCATTCTGAATTTGCCAGTAGAGAATTTACTTTGGTTATATTCATATTTGCTTGGATATTTTCTCAGAACAGAAATGCAAAGTATCCAAAGATACTGATATTTGGAACAGTTATTTCACTTGTCTGGTAATGCAATGATGGAAAGATCAGGAAAACAGTAAGCTTTATCTAAATCTCACTGAAGTTAATGACGAGTGTCTTTGACGTCAACAGCCTTTGGACTGCACCACAGTGCAGCTACAGCTACATGACTCTTATTATTCTTATATATATTTTTATTTATTTTATGCAGGTGAGAGGAAAAAAAGATGGTAGTAATACTTAAGAGTAGATTAAAGCTGATGAATTAGGTAAAAAAACCAGTGGATCATACTACTATAAAATGATCAAAAATTCTGTCCTTCTCTTACTCTCTATCAATATACTAACTTTCTAAAGTTTGCCTAAAGTACAGAAATTGACATAACATTTAGAGTTTGTTATGCTGGAAAAAAACAGCGGATGGCAGCTAAATTACATGGCAGAGAAAATTAGCATGCAAAGCATGTATCCTATAACAAAGAGGCATAAGTTTGCATTAGCAGAATATCTAGCCCTGCTTGTAAAACATGCTCTGTAGTTCGATTCTACCACCGTAGATGCTATATATACTATTTAGAAAAGAAGACAAAAAGAATTGTGCAGAAATACTTTAGACAAACAAGAGCTGTGTATTCATAGTTGTGGCAAATTTAACTCAGAATTATCTTTTTACACCTTCATTCAAGATTGTTTTAGAATTTCCTAACCAAAGACCAAGAGCACAAAAGCTGAACAGATTTGTATGCATCTATCTTAAGAAATATATTTAAACTTCTGTCTGCTCTTTCAGTACTTGCTAAAGTTACCAAATAATAGTTTGCTGACTTTCTTAAATAGTTATGTTCCTTTCATACCGAGCAAAACACTGGACAAATGCACTCAGTCTTCAAGCACAGAACCCTCTGCAAAGCAAAGAGCAACTTAAAAGGCAAAGATCCCTACTGTGTTTCCAGTCTGTCCTTCTCAGCAGGGAACATTACAAAGCAAAGACGCAGAGGGTAAAATAGAGATTTCAGGCAGAAAAAAAAGCGTAAACAGAAAACCCCTTTTCATTTTTTTTCTGATGACTTGATCAAGACATTTATATGCTTAGTCACTTACTATTTAAAGTAAATGTGCATTTCTTATTAGAATTCAAAGGATCTGAATGCCTGTGACTAGTTTACATGACTGAAAGCCATTTATTCTCCCACACAGCATACCCCAGGCAGCAGGTTCAGGCAGTCTTTCCATGCTACCATTCCATTAGCTTTTTTTCCAGCAAGAGGTCTGTGACGACATTTAATAACAATCCCTTCAACTTATACACCCATAACTATACGGGACAGAATATTCCAGCATCAAAATTTTTAACAGTATGAAAGCAGTGCTTTTAAAAATAATTTTGAAAAACTTTATAGTTCTTTAGAAAGGACAGTACATAGGGGCACACATCATAACTAAAAGTACTCACTGAAGGAATACAACTAAATTATTTCCCCATTTAAATTTAATTTTGGGGTATTTTTTCCAGCCTAGCAGTGGAATATTTCTATTGCTCAAAAATCAGTGAGCTGTGAGTCTTTATCTCTTCTTAACACATATCATTTTCCTGGCCAAGAAACTTACAACTGAAAAGCTCCACCAAGACAAGGTGTTGCATGGACCACTTAAGAAAGTGTGCTGACTTGCTAGTGAGCTATTACAGATCACAGATGGGAAACAGCCATTCAAAAATACTTTTCTGACGCCTTTTTTTCCCCTCTCTTTTGTCCTATCTTGCCAAAATGTCATGGTGACTTTTTTTTTTAATATTACAAGTAATTTAAATACATTCTTTTGTTCTATTCTATTTTAATTCCACCTGTTTTGACCCAACTTAGTTCTTCATGTAATATTTTTAAGATCACAAGGACAGGTGGTGTAAAATCCCCACTGCTACTACTTCCATAAGCAACATTAAAAAACCAACCAACCAAACAAACAAACAAAAAACCACAAAAACATTAGCCAAATTATTACTTGGAGATCCGTATATGCAAATCCGAAAATGATAAATACAGGTATTGTTCCACAACAGTATCTCACTGCAAAGCTTAAGGCATTTGATCATGTTCATTTTAATATTTCAATTCCTTACTGCAGGAAAAAACTTAGCAGCACCACATCTTTCCTATAAAGGGAGCCTATATTATAAATCAAGATACAGAACTCAAGCAATGATGGAAGATATGCAGGAGAGTATAACTAGCAAGACAGCACTCTGATGTTGTAGCCATAATCTTCATTATTGTTGATCTGAGTAAAATGTGAATTAATTTGATCTTCCTCAAGCAAGTTAAGATGCAGGAGTAGTTTTGCTACTGAATGGCTGCTGGGGTACTGGAAAAGACAGCACAGAAGTGTATGGGGGTGGGGGGGTACGGAAGGGAAGAAAGCCAGGACAAAATAAATTTACTTCCATTCACTGTGGTGTGTCATTTACAGCTGCTAATTTAATAGAGCAGCTCTTCCCAGATGAAGCTCCCATTTTGTTCAGACAGCTGCTCCAAAGTCTTGTACATTCCAGGAAAGAGTTTCAAACCAAGAGCAGTCAACTTTACTGACAGCACAAAAAAACAGAATAACACCTACCAGCCTAACCTAAACCAGTCTTCAAATAACACAAAAATTAGTTGCTAATTCTTTCACCCTTATACTGCAAAATCAACATTAAATACAGAAGAAAGATATGGTTTAGCCAAGGTACAGTTCTTTGCTTAGTATCTTAGCCTCAAAACTGTTAGGGACTGATCAACAGTGACCCTCTAAATTTCGATTTGTTTTGTTTAAACCCCCTGGATTTGTTTACTTGTCTGCAATAGCCATGGCTGCTCCTCAGAACAAATCTTCCCACCTCCTCTGTGAAGCAGAGACTTTTCTCTTGTTGGAACGCTGGTAAATTTCCTCTGTGAAATACAAAGACCATGCCAATGTCCCTTGAATGACAGAGTCTCCTTACTCCATGGTGCTGTGAACTGAAAGTGAGGGGGGCATTGTTGTTTCATGTTTAAACTTCCTTGTCTGAAAGACCTAGATAAAGTGGTACGCTATTTTGTCTGTATACAATGAAAGACCATGGTGAAGATGACACTAGCAGTCTTTCTTGACTTGGACTAAATTGTTTTATTCTTGTACATGCAGTAAGTGGCACTCAGCCATAAGAAGGACATATCATGACAGTAGGGTCTGGCACACATCTGGGCAAGGCTGCAGCTTCAGAGCATGGTACTCATTCAAATACATGTTTAGCATATGCCACTGCAGTCAGTGCAATCACAAACATTTTCAGCCAGTTTGTTTGGTATGATTTAAGGGCCTATACAAATACTGTAAATAATGAAATATTGCAAAGCCACAAGTAAATACTGAGGAACTAACACACACTACTAAGAACTATGATGCCACATCTGTGGCATAACAAGGCATTAGCTGTTGTAACTAGAGATGCCAACTGCAGCATATATAGAAAAATAGCAGCTTCTCTGCTTGTGAGCTCATCACATGCCTTAGTGGCCTGGTAGAGATCAAATACTGTCTATTTTTCTTTTCATATTTATAAAAAGAAAATCCAAGAAACTCTGGAAGGGGGAAGGAAGGCAGATGTAGAGCACAGCAAACAGCAGTCTGGAGTACCACTTGTGGGACAGGAAAAAGGGAAAAAG
The DNA here is from genome assembly GCA_024611175.1 of Megaceryle torquata. Lineage (NCBI taxonomy): Eukaryota > Metazoa > Chordata > Aves > Coraciiformes > Cerylidae > Megaceryle > Megaceryle torquata. Next base: position 46,821 of record JANIJG010006982.1, on the reverse strand, counting down.
GGACTTGTTAAGTACTATTCATTTTTATGTAACCTTTTAACTATAAACACTATGGAAATTCATTTTGCTCCTAGGAGAGCTAGGGAACTGAAATTGGGAGGGATGATGGAAATATAGTGAGTGCTATGAGTGATGTGTAATAACCGATGTTTATATAACCAAAGGAGAAACAGTAAACAGTTGTAGGGCCTTGGCAAATTCATCAAGATTTTTTTTTTTACTAAAATAATACAAACAAATTAGAAAGAGAAATCTCCATTTGTAAAAGTACAAGGCTTCCAGGTGGCATAGCACCTTAAGACTTAAAGGGAATGCAGTTGTTTCAGTATGTTAGATCCTTGATTGAATGTGGGTTTTTTATAATAATTTTCAAGTTTACATGAAAATAATGAAACATAATGAGTTGCAAGGAGGTGACTGCACTAATTACTGTTTGATCCCATTATAAAAAAATACACTGGTGTGAGAGGACAAAAATAAAGATTACATACTGTGCTAGCAGAGAAAGAGAGCTGGTCTGTTTATTCTGGTTTGCTCACCATTCCCTGAGCTTGTGGTCACAAATAAGTTCTGGTGGCATACAAGCCATAGTTTTCCAATGTGCCACAGTTTTCACACACACTCAAGATGTAACTAATGTTTAAAAACTGATACTTTTTCAAAGACAGCATCAAAGGGTGGCAAAGGAGTAATTCTAGGATTTCAACAACAGTAGTATTACTTATGCACTTGGGGTAATAGCCTGGTCATGCTGAGAACCGTGGCAAAATGACTGCCCACCTCAGGAGAGCTCAGGTTTTCCCCTGCATTCTTCCCTCCTCTTCACTTGAATAAAGCTGACTATATGTTAAAGTGATCCTATGCACTGCATTTTCTTCCTAATGGTAGTGGCTAAAATTTGGCTTGTATCTGTATGGACATAAGCTTTCATTCTTGTGATTTGTTTTGCATTATCTTAATCAGTTCTCTACCTTTCTACCCTCCCCAAGCCTGTGAACATTAAAGACAATTCAGCTAACCCCCTGTTCACAGAAACACTTTATACACAAGGAGTTTGTGCAGATGTTTCCTGGATGAAGTTATGCAGCTGCAAAGACTTTATTAATTATCAAATGCAAAATGGATTGTTCTGTAATTGAAACTCTCTGGGGCTCTGATACATTTGAAAATTTATATATATATATATATGTATGGTCAGGACATAGATGGATGCTGTTAGATTATTTATTGCAGATGTATATTTTAGCTAATGCAGAAAAAAAAGGCTGGTCTTTCTCCACTGGAGCTTTCAAATATTTGCTTCATATTAATGTCTGTGGTTCCATAATTCAGGACTGCAAGCACAGCTTGCAGAAACAGTACTCCCACTGCTAGTGTTGCTGACCTCATCTACAATGGACGGGTCCAGAATCTTTATTTTAATCCTATTGACAGTGCCTCAGTGGGAGTAATTATAACAGTCGGCCACAAATCCAGACCTCCTGTCACTGATATATCAGGGTTTTTCACAACGAAAATGAGCAGCAGACAATGAGGATGAAAACAACATGGGGTAGTGATTATAGCAAGATTTGTCAACCCTCTTCTGTATTAACCTGCTACAAACATATGACAATTTGGCATGGGAGATGCCAGAAATAAGAAAATGTTTACTCTTCCACAGTATCAAAAATAAAATTTTGAAAGTAATTTGGGAGGTATTGTTCTGTTACAAGATACATGGCTAGTACATCAAAACATCAGCCACAGGCACTTTTTAGCCAATGTATTTGAAAAGTTTAGGTAAACTGAAAGCAGACCATTATAAAATAATTCCCAAATGTGGATTTCAATATGAAATATTAGACATAAGAAATCCAGTAACAAACGGAGACTTTATAACCTCTGATCCCCTTTTCCAATAATTTGTGTACATTCAAGTCATGACTTGTTTGAAATTGTAAATTACTTTTATAGTGAGAGATGGCATCTGTTATGCCTTCTCTGGCACCTAATATATATTGTTTTATAAGGAGCTTAGACCATAGTATTTTATTTGTCTAACTACTTTACAATGATAAATGTCTAGCTGAAAAAGATGTTTATTTAAGCTTGATTTTTAAACTGCAATAGCATCTAAAGATTATTCACGTTTCAATGAAGGAATTATGTTGTATGGTTTAGCCAGAGTAAACTCAAGACTCTTAATGGTGCCTCAGCTATAGTGTGAATGACATATCTAAATAGGGCTGTCCAGTGGCTGCATACCATCATCCACTGAATGTTTGCTGTTGCCTGTCAGGAATCCCTCAGACCTCGTATTCATTTTGCAAGACTAATATGCCCTTGTTGTCCAAAGTCCAGCTAATATCTTTTGAGAGATATTCACATACTGCCATTGACACGAATAGAAATGCAGAAACAGAATGCTTGCTAAGTAACAGTAACTTATTAAACTTTTTCCACTGAATGAAGTGAAACTTTTACCTCTATACAAATCTACTTAAAAACCCCAGAGAATGTCATCATGTGTGCCTTATTAAATTATCTAGTTCCAAAGAAACATAAACAGAAATACTCTGGTAATCAGGTTGAAGAATATATCCAACAAATCAGAATACCCGATGTCACTATACTGTAATAGCAAAATTACTTTGAATCTAATGATTCTGAAAAAGTTGATAAAAGACTAGATTTAAATTGCAATTCAAGAAATGCTAACATAGTCTGAGAAGAATTAATTAACTGGGTAAGTTAAAAGTTGTGCATTGAGGCTATGATGTAACATTGCTCTGCATTTTCAGGGTCTGCAAGAACTTGGACGTGTGCCTCTCATTAACTTTCTTAGGAACCACAAATATAAAACGATGATGAAAATTTGGGGGAAATTAACATGAGAAACACAAAGACACAAAATGCAAACAGACACTTGTCTATTACTGAACAGAGTTCAGCAGTGAAAAGTGGGTTACAGAAATGAAAAGAAAAAGAGATTCTGGCTTTCCTGTTCATTGTTTTCCTCTGGGATTTTTTTTTTTTTTTTCCCCCTCTTCCCCTCCCAGCAGGCCCTTCCCTCAAGATTAGGTTTGCAAGGTGCTTAAGTAGGTTCTGCTCAGTGAGTGACAGCTTGAAGATTAATTAGCAGATTGGAAGGAAATACTCCACACTTTGAAGGACATGGTCTAGGTTCATCACCAAAAAATGAATTCATGCCTGAAGTTTTGTCAACAGTAGAAATTTTATCTGTCTTCCTCAGTAGGTTCTCAAGCACTAAGAGAATTAATGGAAAAATGCACTTAATTTGCTTATACTTTCTGCATCTTTGGGTCTAGTCTACATCATTCTAGTCTACAACATAGATATCCTGCCTCATACAGTGTTGCCATTTAAATAATCATAGAATCACAGAATGGTAGAGGTTGGAAGGAACTTCTGGAGATCGAGTCCAGCCCCTATGCCAGAACAAGATCACCTAGGGCAGGCCTCCCAGGAACATATCCAGGCAGGTTTTGAAAACCTCTAGAGAATGAGACTCCACAACCTTCTCTGGGCAGCCTGTTCCAGTGCTCCATCACCCTCATAGTAAAGAAGTTTTCCTCATGTTGAGGTGGAAATTCCTGTGTTCCGGTTTGTGACCATTACCTCTCATCCTATCACAGGGCACAACTGAAGAGACAGGCCCCTTCTATTTCTACCCACCCTTCAGATATTTGTAAACATTAGTAAGATCCCCTCTCAGTCTTCTTTTCTCCAGGATAAACAGACCCAGGTGTCTCAGCCTTTCCTCATAAGAGAGATGTTCCAGTCCCTTAATCATCCTCCTAGTTCTAAATTAGACTCCTGTTTCTCTTAAACTGGGGAGCCCAGACCTGGACACAATGCTCCAGATGTGGTCTCACTAGGACAGAGTAGTGGGGGAGGAGAACCATTCTGGACCTGCTGGACACACTCTTTTTTATGCACACCAGGATACCATGGGCCTTCTTGGCCACAATGGCACATTGCTGTCCCATGGTTAAAGTTTCCAACATGCCTCTCATCCTTCAAAGCCATTCCTCAATGGACAAGTCCCATGGCCATGGGGGACAGACATCTTATGCTGCACCAGGAATAGCTGATGCCTGCAGCCAGGCACTTCTCAGGTTGCCTAGAGACTAGATGTGCCCCTCTGTAATTTTCCAGGACAGTCCATATGTTGATCTGCCTCTCTGACCCCAACCATGGGAAGGGATGGGTGGGGCACTGTTGGCTCAGGCCAGCTGGAGGATACCAAACCAAGAAGTCACCTAACATTTGTCTCTAGAAGCCTGGACACTCGGTCAGTCTGATTTTGCTCACAGGCTCAACACTGATGTCCAAAATACTAAGCAGAAGCAACTATGCTGACAAAGGAGTTACCCAAGAGCAATCTACTTCTAAAAGACATAAAAAATATTTTATTATCTAGGCACAATCATTCACATGTCATTAAAGCCTTATTTACAAAACCTTCTGACATACTACTGCAAAACTAACTTTGTGCTGTTTGTTTTATTGGTTCCTCAGACCAGTTCACTCTACAGACACTAAATGTCTGTGAAGGCACAGCACAGGAGCAGGGAAACGAGAAATGGTGGAAACACTTCTTTCAGCAGCAATACATTAATATTGATGCATTAATAAAATGTAAAGTTAGTACAAATATAACTACAATGGCTTCTTGTACTTGAGTGGAGAGAACAGTACTAAGTTTATTTACTCTGTCTATCTTCATGCCACAGATTCCCTCTTCACACAGATGACTCCCTTCGGATGCCCCGAAATCCTGTCTTACAACAACTACCCAGATACAAATACAATTATAGAGTTTCCTGTGAGGGCCTCAGGAAACCTGAAATCCTATCATTAAATTGTTTTGTTCCCTGTGAAATAACTGACATCTTTTGGGGGAGTCTTAGATCATATGGTTCGAGGATAAAGTTCTCTGTAAAGGATGCGGTGCAAGTAGACTCTTCTGGTAGACTTCCTGAAGCTTTGAGACAATCAATTTGATGTGGATGTTTAATTTAACTGTAATGGTGCTTAATAACTGGCTGGCAAGAAGTAAATCTGGAGGGCTTACTCACAAAATAGAACAGAAGCAGGCATCTCTATAAGCTTTCCAATTTAAATGAAATTAAAATAACTTAATAACACATTTTTGTTTCCCTTGGACAATGACCTACCATTAGCATTCCAGGCCTCAATCCAGAAGAAAGTTTTCACAGGTTTCTGTAACACATTCCTCAAGGTCATCATTATACAGCAGGCAAATCCATCCAAACAAAAGACCAGTTTCTAAGAATCCACAAGGGAGAAATGACTCCACTTCTGTACAACAGTGCTACAGAATCTAAAAATAACTTTAGTTGCATATCCTGGTCTCAGATATTCCTATATTTAATGCTGACTGTCCCTACTTACTCAGAAAAATATGCTCATACCTATCAATCCATTGTGGTACTTGTGAAGGAACTTTAATGCCAAAAAAAAAAAAAAAGCAATCGCTTTCCATAGTTACATTTGATTTGGAATGGGAAGAAATAGAAATACTTCCAGAATGGAAAAAAAAACAGAAACAAAACAAAACAACACCATTATTTTTTTAAAACCGGATTCCCTTCCAGGTTCACTGAAGTCAATAAAATTATCACTGCATAGGCTAGAAATTTGAACTGTCTGTGCAAGTATTAAACTATAACCATTCAAAATAAAAATATATTTAACCTCTTTATCTAGAGATTACAGTATTACAGTATCAGTTTATTAGGAGATTAAAAACACACAACCCCTCTTCAATGAAAAAATATATATATATAAAGGAAAAGCATTACTGTAGTAATTCAGTGATACAAAACTGAACTGGAATAAAACATGAAGAAACTTCTTCTGGGTTTGCTTCAGTAAGTCTATGGTAAGAAAAAACATTGCTAATGCTGACAGATTTATCTTCTACAAGCTTTTATGAGAAATCTTCCCAGATTTACAGAATGCTTTAATTCCAAATAGTACAGCGTGAGTTGTGATACTGTGAAATGAAGTTGTCTATACTAATTGCATACTCTGAGCAGAAGTGTGCATTATAGCAGAGTATCAAATCTGCTTGGCTGATCCTTATGATTTGGAAATGTCACTTTCTACTAAGCACAGAGAAAATAGGGAGGGGCAATAAAGCCAGTCAAAGATAGCAGCCATCCAAAATGATAAAGAACATGCTGAGGAAAAGCAGACAACAGATTGCAGAGACAGAACAATCACAGATGGAGGCCAGGTGGGTGGGTCAAACAATTTTTTTTTAAAAAGGTTTATTTTCATATTTAAACAGTACCCCGTTGTGTAAATGTTCAGCAAAGAACTGATAAGAAAATGGATTTGTAAGTGCGTTTGAACAAACAACATGTCTTATAGTCAAGAGGGGCTTAGTCGTATATAATTAAGGGATAATGTGCATGGATGAAGAGTGTATGATACTGCAAGTGATTAAACGCCACTGCAAAACAAAGGAGTTAGACACCCAAGGAAGCTTTATGGAGCCAGCATGGAGTAATTTTAAAACATGAACTTTCCTTTTGTTAGGGAAGACAAGAGGATATTCATCTAACCATACAAAAGAATTTTTTTCCCTGAAAACACTGTGAACTTCCACACTGCCACCTAATCAAGCTCTTTAAGATTATCACGCTTTCTGTTTCAGTGTACACTACTATTACATTTAATCTTTTAAAACCCCTAAGAGAACAGCTCTGTGCAGATACAATGCCCAGGTTCACTGGAACTGTATGCAACCTTAGTTCACAGCAAATTGCTGAAAACTCAGTGGCATTAGTCACCTGAGCAATGACAGCACTGAGATCTAGATCCAAACCTAATGAAGTAATAGGTGTCTTGGACAACCTGAATCATGCAGTAAAGACATGAGGAAGATCAAAGGTGCAGCTAGACCACTGGCTTGTTTCTGGCCATGACCTATGCCAGCTGCTTTCAAAAGGATTAAGAGCAGGGCAGAGGCAGGGGAACCAGTATCCAACAACCAGGCACTAGCAATCATGAGCTATCTGCCATCCCCATCTCTTTGCTTAATATCCCCTGACAAACTTTCTTTCATGAATTTATCAAATTATTTTCACAAATTATCAGATTCAACCAAGTAACTACTTACCTGAACGTTAAAGCATGGTACATATAGTGAATGTTTCCACACAATTCTTTACATAGCTGTAGCTTGTACAGATACAGCCACACAACCACTGAATAAGGGTAATGCTGACAGTAATGTCCCAGCAGCAGACAACTCTGTGTGGCTTTCAAGAGCCCAAGAAGCTGAGTAAATAGCATGTTCCAAACACAGACCATTATAAGCAGGTGACACTGGTTACATGGCCAGATCAGGTATGTCATAGCAGAGACTGCAGTATAGACAGATGAATAATCCCCACTGCATATCACCATCTGTCAGGTGTATTTCCAAGAATACTGATATTCCAAGGCATATTCAAAACTTTTAAGGATTTGGAAACTTAGAATTCCTATTTCTGTTTTTTATTACCATTATTTGTCTTGGGTTTTAACTTCTAAAAAACTGAAAAGAAATAAAAACAAATATAGCATGAATGCATCCACACTAGTACTTCTGTTTGGATCTAGAATGCACTTTTCAAGTGATTTCCTGGTCATGCCTCTCACCATGTTTTGGCTCACATTAGTGTAATCTCAGAGGACAGGAACTGGTTTACTTTCAGAGGAAAATAACCTGAAGATGTGCTCCAAGAGTGAAACTAATGCACTCCAACCACAACTGGATCAGACTAGATCTATCCAAAAAAAACCTCACAGAAATTTATTTAGTGCAGACATCACGTCCTCAGGACTGTTTTGCTTTATAGATTCACCCCTATTGTTCCACGCTTCTTGCTAGCGACACCATTATGAGGGGAAAACATGAATTCTTTATTTGAAGAAGCTTAATTGTTGGCTTTGATTGACAAATCGGTACATAAATTATCTAACAGATGTAAAACTGACTCAGCATCCTAATTGTGAACAATTTGTAACTCATTTTTTTCTGTGCAAGTAATTCTTCAAAGAGCTTTGTGTAGCTTATCAGAAAGACAAATTTAGGCAGTTGTTACAGTCACAAACAACAACAACAACAACAACAACAAAAAAAAAAAAAAAAAAAAAAAAAAAAAAAGGGAAAAGAAAAACTGTTTTCCAGAACTGGTGGGAAAAAAAAAGCAAATTTATATAAAGTTCAGTAGCAGGCACAGTTTGTCCTCGCATAATGTGTATGCAGCTCGCAGAAGAAATACTGTCCCTGATAGGGAATTTCCCTCACAGCCCACAGCAGAATTCAGTTTTCCACTTAAGGTGGATTTTAAGGCTTTCAATTAAGACTATTCAAAAATCATTCATTCTCAAAAGGATGGACTGACAAGGAAGACATAAAACATACCTCAAGAAGGCATGAAAGTCATGGCAGTGTCCCAAGGGACAGCAGATACTGTCACTGATAGAAAGCATTCCCTGCTATCTCCCTGTCCTCTGATACATTTCCATCTTCAGTTCTGCTACATTACCCCAAAGCATACTGGTCCTCTAGTACCAACTGTCCATCTTCCCCATTCTTACAATTTTATGCTTTAAGTATTAATATTTGTTTCTAAATTATAGAAATGTAAATAGAATTAAACTTCAAATTTATTTTATAACAAAGATAGAACAAATTCAGGGAGTAGAATGGCTGTGGAGGTCCACCAGGAATAAAGGAATGGGGATGAGCAACGGGCACAAAACAGGTATGCAGTCCTCACTCATGGCTCAGTTCCTCCACTTCACAAACTTTTCTCAGCCAGACAAATTTCCATTACACAGTCCAGGTCCTTATCACAGCAAGCTCACTAGTCCAACAGACCTACTGATCCCAAATGGGTCTCCTCTGAGACGGTGACAGGAAAGCTATACAAAAGAAAAAAAAAAAAAGTTTGTCCAACTCTGACACAGAATTTAAACACAAAGTCAGACCGGGGTCAGAGCATCCTGAGTCTGCCTTGAGGACTTCAGCAGGAAGAAAAGGGGTTGTTGGGAGGGAAACATCAACAGAAAGTGCGTCAATGTGACACAGAGCAGGAATATTTTCAGAGGGATCTCCCAAATCAATCCCTTGATCTCTACTGCCTAGCTGACAACAGCCCACAGATTAAATATTCAGCATGTGATTTCGGTCAAGATTACAACACCTATATTTCAGTGTCAGTATGTTACTGCTTACCTGTGTAATGAGTAGCTACATTCTCACTGGAGCCTGTGAAGGCACAGGACTCAATTCTGAGCTGCCTAAACACAATTGCCTAGGCCAGTCTGAGAAAGGCTATCCTGTCAGGGCCCCAGTGGATGATCCAAACGGGTATAGCTCTTCTGTGACTCCTGTATTATGTCTGCCAGCCCACAAAGATGTCTCAAATACTATACACCATCTCAAACAAGACCAGAAAATGTTTGTGAACCTAACCCCACCCTCCAGGTGACAGCTTCAAAACAAATCCTGTTTTCAGTTACATGTCCTTGCATGCCAACATATATGGTATCTAGTTGTAAGAATTACCAATAATTCTCAAATGGCACCAAACAGCACAGCCTCATAAAATATCTTCTGTTTTCATATGGAAGCAGTTTATCTTGCAAACGATGAAAGGTGGGTAGGATGAGAAATGAGAGCAGCAGATTATCCACAGTTCTCTACCAGATCTGCCTCTATCAAGTACCAAACAGATCCATACACAGTGTAGAGCTTTTTATAGCTTGTCACAAAAAGTCTTAGTGACTGAACTGAAATGAGTAATGTATGCCTACAGGGAATGAGATATCAAGCTGAAGCTGGCATCTAAACATTTGAGAACTGGTACACTGTAGCTAGTTATCTAAATTCAAAAGAAAATTCTCACAAAGTTGTTTATGATTATATTTGGCTATCATGACATTTATGTGGAAGATTATGAAGATTAATTTGATATGAATGCAAATGTTAGCTGACAATTTACTGCATTACAGCAGCAGTATAGAAAGAACACACTTTTAAGGAAACAATTTGCATGAACAATGTGAGAGTGTCTGTGTTTGTGGGCATGTGCGTACACATATGCATGCTTCACAAGCGTTCATATTTCAATGACATAACCCTCTTTACTGGCCTATTATGAGTCCAAAAAGTAGCAAAGTTTGGGTGAAGCCAAGAACATGTAAACATTTTCAGTTATTAGTGACTGTGGAAGTTGAATTATTAAAGTCTTTATCAAGTACACACTGATTCTTAGAAGAAGAAAAAAAAAACCTCTAGTTTGTCTTTCTGCATTTCATCTCTTTTCAAATTTTGGAACAAAGTAACATATGACATTACTGAAATAGCAGATGAAAAAGCCATACATTGGGCTTTTTGCCATTATATCATGAAGCTAAAACAATCATTAATTAGGGACACTACTGGGAGATCTGGGAATCCCTAACCAACATTCTACTCCCTGCACTGCAAAGAATGCTAACCCCTTTGCCCAGCCACTAATTCTCATACTGAACTAATAAAGCACTTTTTTTGGAGTTTTTTTTCCCCTTTTAGTCTCCTTGTCCTGTAAGGCCCGTAAATGGTGAAAACTCTATTCTGCATTTAACCTTCAGCTTTTAAGAGATTTGATAATTAGTGATAAATTTGTCAAAATAAAAGAAAATGTCATTTGGTTCAAGAAGGTCTAAGATTTAAAAGGACCACAAAGCTCACTGGAATCTTCCTCAAATGCAGGGAGAAGTTTTGGCTACGTGTACCCACATATTTGATATCGGTATCACACAACATGACTTTATTGTACATATTTACAAGAATGAGCCAAATTATGTATCATTACTGCAAGCATACTGGTTTTCAACCAGTAAGGTCCCAAACAAGTACCTCTGCATGGACTTAAATTGATGTATCCTCCCATCTGTCCTCTGCTTTTCCAGTAGTATCAGAGGTTTCAAACAGCCCATGCTCACTGCTGCATTTTCACTCATCTCCCTTCAGTCTTGAACATAGCACGTACTGGGGATTAGCAATCAAAAAAACCTGTTTCATCAAAGTCTGAAAAAAGGAGCTAGTGGAAAAAGAAGTGGAATTTAATGTGAAAATAGGTAATGCTATGGTTGCTGTACTGATTGTGCCTTTTTTTTTTTTTTAATATTGAATTCACTTACAGCCTCTGCTTTTTATTTGTAGTGAAGTTACTATAAAATTTTCTGTCAGCTGTAGCCAGTTTGCAGAATTAAGGGCTACTGCTGTACAGTTCAGAAATACAGATTCTTGACCTTTTCCAGGATGATGCAGAAACAACATCCTTTGGCAGCAAAGCCCATAGTCCAATCGATCGTATAGTAATTGTCCTAAAACTTAATATAAATTGTTCCTGACAGTGCTTAAGCACATAGCATTTTTATTTATGTCCACTGACACAGGAAAATAAAATACTCCTTTTCTCTTTACAACACTCTGTAACATCTTGGCAGACTTAAGATTTTGCATAGAAATAAAAGAGTTTATGTGTTCTGCCCTGCTTTAAAAAAAAACAAAACAACCTCCTAAAAACTCCAAAAATCTCACAATGAAGACAACAAATGCAAAGTCATGCTGGTAGATGAGTAGCTACCACCAATATAAAAAAAGCAAAGAACCTCTTTCAGAAGAGAACAGGGCACAAGAGAAACCTCAGGCAGACTCATAATGCAAGATTAGGTCAGCTTTACGTGGTTTTTACTAGTAAATCAAATCCAGTAACATAAAACTCGAGGAAGGGATTGACTTTTGTTATTATCTCATTCTATACTGTTCAGTTAAAGATTCGACAGGTATATAGTCCATTTACATGCAGCTCTTTGCATATGCAGCAATATTTATGACAACTGCTCAAGTTTTATACCAGTTCTGTTAAACTTAGAAGATAGATTGCACTCCTGTTCTCATGAAGGTCAAAAAAGTGGTGCAAACTTCTGCTGCTTTTAGTTCCTAAATTTATGAACAGCTACCTTAATAAAGTAAACCTAGAACTGCACAGAATTAAGGCTTTAGCCATGGTTAAATACCTCAGTGGGATGTGAAAAGGCTATTTTTCTGCGTAAAAGAATCACAGAAACATTAGGCTTGGAAAGTACCTCTAGGATCATCAAGTCCAACATTCATCCTAACATCTATCTATCCATTAGACCACAGCCTCAAGTGCTACATCTACTCATTTTTTAAACACCTTCAGAGATGACAACTCCACCACCTCCCGGAAAAAGAGTAACATAACATTTGGCAATCCATACATCTGCATTATCTCCTTCATTTTCTCTTTGCATCAAAACCAGATTGAAATTGCAGTAATTTCCTTCATTCTCCATTTCTTTATAGAAAATTATTTTATATTTTCAATGAACTTGAGTAAATTTTCCACTGAAGCACCTATTCCTTGAAAGAACTCATTGTCACGGTATATTATCTCTTCTAGTTTCTCATTTTTTATATCAGAGAATCTGTTCTTTCAGACTTTCAGCATCTTATTGCCTCATCTTCCTCAGCCTGACTTCCCGGCACTGAGCACAGTGAAACTGTCTGCAAGTTTTAAATGACTATTTCCTCACAAGGGAACACAACATACTTTTTCACTGGGTCTGTGTTCATAAACCCTTACTCTGGAGTGACTGAATCAAAACCAATGTAGGTACAAGGTCATTATGTTAGATGATGAAAAGTGTTTAAAAAGAGAAGTTCAGTCATTCTTTTCATATATTGTTCCAGCTGGGTGCATATGTTTAAACATAAGAAAAACTCAAAATACTTGCTTTTCTGAAGAATTTATTTTTTCATTATATATACATATATGCCCCATATCTATTTTTTTTGTCCTTCTCTTTGCAATTTTAACAATCAAACTAGAAGTCGATTTATTAGGAAGAGCTGCACAAAGGTAGATACCCTACTCTGTTTCAACTTTCATTTGTCAGGATGAGGTTTGGTACAGCCTGAAAATTTAGTTTTTATGACCTCTGTTCTGCTCTAAGTAGAGCTATAAAGTAAAAATGTAAGTAGATGAAATCCACACCTGATTTTGAGATTTCATTCTAGTACATTAACTACAACAGGCATTTGGCCAGTTCTGCAAGTCTTCTTCATAGAATAGAATTATTTAGATGTAGCATTGCTCAGTTACAAGAGTGCTAAGATGAAATCTGCATTTGGGATCTATTCCCCAATTTGTCATTTAACAGCTTTGTGACCATAGCCAAATGACTTATTTTTTTCATGTCTTCTCTATCTTCTCTGGTTAAATAATGAACAACAGGAGCAAAGGAGGATACATTCCCATTCAGTGTACAGACAGTTGCACCTCAGAATCAACTGATTAGTCTTCTTGAGTGTGGTTGAAACACGTAGACATTAATACACTAAACAGTAACAACAGCCTTCAGTGAAATCTGGGTAATTTCAGAAGAATTAATGAAAACATCATTAGAATACAGAGTACTTTCTAACAGCCAATAAAATTAAATGGAAGAACTGACCCTTTTCTACACCTCCACCATAACAAGCATAATAGAGTGGAAAAGAGCCTTGCTGTCAGCCATAGGATATACATAAGAGACGGGCACAGTGAAGATAAATGCTTTATTCCTGCATCTTTTTTCTTGTGGATTTCGGGAGAGGGTTGTGGAGGTCAGAGGGTAGATTGACAAGGTACTTTTATTGATTTTGTGTTCTATACTTGCTCTTGCTACTTATTAAGAGCTGTGGAAATTGCCCATAGCTATCTTTTCCCATGTCTTTTCTGGCTGCAATACTGTCTCTCCTGTCTTTGTTTATGTCCTGGAAAAGCAGTTCCTCCAAGGACCACTGCTCCAACAGCAGCAGACACCCAAGTCATATAAATGAAGATGGTTAGAGATGTGTAAACACTTCACAATATTCTGAATTCTCCTATTGATCAACACCAAAGTCATTTAAAGAGGTGAAGACCTTTAACACATAATACTTAAAGTTAAGACCATCCAAAAGCACATGATGGCAAGAGAGATCCCATAGCATCAAGCTGTAAAATACTGCCTTGTTTTTAACTGTGGGCCTTTTTTTCAGCCAGAGTAAGACACTCATTGCAGCTCTCCTTCAAGAAATTTGCAATGGTGTCAACAACAGCAGCAGCAGAGACAGCAGCTTTCCAAGCATCTGTTGTGTCAGTGCTACGGCCATCAGCATAAGCAGACTGTGCTAGAGACAGTTGTCCCATGTGAATCAGTAAGACCCAGACAGTTCTCTCTATTCTGCACAGATCTTCTTTGGATAGAAGGAAAAATGTTCTAACTTCCTTGTATGTACAAAAACCTCAGCATGTTTTATGACTTACTTTCCCTAAATTTCTCCTGATAAATGCACACTCCAATCTGATAAATATTCCCTAAGGAGCATATTGCTTTCTGCCTGTCCAGACAACAGAGGGGAAGAATAAATTTTAAAAATCAACCCGTGGATGACTAAATATTGATGAATATGGTGTGAATTCTGCATCAGGTTCTCCTCTCTTGTGTCTTCCACTTTCTAATTTACAGAGTCTACAATGTCTAGAGTCACAATGTCAGCTAACGTCAGAAGAAACAGAATTCTAGAAAGCATTACATTAGCACTCCCTATCCCAACTACTCATCAAACACATATAAATCTTGATGCCTATGTGACTCACTATGATGAAACTGAATGAGAGCAAATAAAGCAAATGCATGTCTATTGCTTTTATCTCTAACCTAAGCCAGACAGTCATCAATATATTTGAACTACAGCAAGATACTCTCTAATATTTCAGAATATTGTTATCATTTTATTAAACCAAATATATTTAGTATTTACTTCTTCTATTCCTCCATAGTTTTCCAACAGATAACCCCTCACACCTCCACTGACTGGATGACCGAACACTTCATACAACAGTCTCACATGTTCCCTTTCCCAAATTAAAAATATATAATTTCTTTTTAAATATACATTTAATTTATGCCTAATACGGTGCCAAGGAGAACTAAAATCAGCACGCACAAAGGCAATGAAGAAAAGTAGTTAAGGGTCAGTAAGAATGTTAAAGCATGTGGTATCCCTGTTCATAACTGCATGTATTGTAAAAGCACAGAAGCTGTACATTCACACCAAATAAATCCTCCATTTACCCTTAGACATTTTAATCAGTTTCCTTAAAAGGACAGGTGCTGATAAAGATTTGAAACAGAGACCAAATTAAGAAAGTGACAGGAAAAAAGAATCCCCGCTGCTACAAAACAGCACTCTCACCAGGATTGCATTTCTTGAATATCCTCCTTCAAGGAGAGGAACGTACCATATTTTATATTTAGCCAGGAAAGGTGACAGACTGAAATCAGAGTTGCTAAAACCAAGACTGGTAGTGTGAAATCTAAGGAAATACAGAATTAAGAACCTAGAAAGAGGATAGGGGTTAAAATTCTTTTTCATCTTTAGAAAATCAGCACATTATTCCAACTGAGCTAACACGCTCAACTGTACTGCAGGATTACATGGTAGCCGAAGACAAAGGTTTCATTCACAACTCTGGCCTTTTACAACAGATAACCTCCTGCACAGATGTAAAGTCGAGTCACATCAGATTAAGTTCAGTTCTCCTGTGACAGTGGACAACATTCTGGAATAAAAATAGAAAAAAAATCTTGATCCTGTACCAGTCAGTGTCCTGCATACTTTTTAGATCAAAGTTTAATACAGCAAATGGCACCTGTCCATATTCATTACAATTATGCTAAAAATAATGAAGAAATTTATAATCTTCCTTTTCATTTTCACTACTACCTAAATAAAAATATCAACTCCTTCTAATAGTAAATTGTGAAATACCTTTAAACATCACTGATCTTCCACCATTTATTTTCTTTTATTACAGGTCATGTTTAACATATCATTATGTTGCTTAGAAATGTACCTCTTCTTGATATCTATGTCACCCATAATGTTTCTGCTTTGTGACATCACAATTAGATGTCTTTGAAAGTAATATGAAATAATAAGCAGAATGGGTAAACTTCTGGTCCAATTAAACTAAGATGCATGCCATTCACTTCAGCAAGGCCAAAATTTCACCTTTTAACTCCTGAGAATGAAAACCCAGGGAGAATAGCTGAACAGAACACGGCATCCATTTTTTTTTTTTATGCAACATTAGATAAAAACATTCAGCAGGAGGTTTGGCATTCATTTTCATGGAAATGGGGACAAACCTATCTCATGCAAATAAGCTGTGGGGGCAGAAAAACATACAGACATTGGAATATTTTGTAGAAAGTGTTTTCCACAGAAAGTTTATGATTTTAGGAACTTACTAGTTGTCCCCGTGGCCAAATTACAAGGGGTAGTTCTACAAACAGGCAGAAAATTATCTTGTTTGTCCCTGAATTACACACGATTTTGTTTTGTTATGAATTTCTAGCAATGTGCTGTAAAATTATATTAACTTTTTGTGCCTAATGAGGCAGCAGGGAGAAGTATGATACTTTTTACCATATTAGAGGTTTATCTTTTACTACATTGCTTCATTTTTTATGTTTGTCAAACTGTGTTTAATAATATAATAATACATATAAAATAATGTAACTATATCTATATGATACATTAATTAGCACCTACCTCAGAATTACAGCAAGAGGAAAAAAAAAAAAAAAAGACAGAAAGCTGATGTTATAAACACTTTTAATATGTTTCTGGTCTGATTCGTTAATATCACTCATTTGTCATGGAAAAGTAGCATGTGTGCTGACCTAGCATTGCAACTTTATGCAAATGCACAATAGCCAGCAATTAATGGCTTTGAATGCTGTTAGTGCATTGTGGTGAGAATAAATGCATCAATGAGTTTTTAATGACTTTAAATAGGATGCCTCTGTGCAGAAGGAAGGACAGGCACAAACATAATGCACTGTGTTTTATTAATAAAAAACCCAATATTTTTTCCCCCATCACGATGATCCCCATCAGGCCTGAAGTGCAACGTAGGTGATTGCTTTGTGACAAAAATAGAAAGACATTCTCTTAGTCCCAAAAGAATGCTCCCTAGAAGGCATTACTTTCTTCTTCTGGAGCAAGAAGATTATTTTGGACTTTCACACAACCCCAAACAAATAGCCCACATCTGAAAAACACATCTCAACAACACAAAAAAAAAAAAAAAAAAAAAAAAAAAAAAAAAAAAAAAAAAAAAAAAAAAAAAAAACCCCGCTAAAGAAAAAAACATAAAACAAGAGAATCAAAAAAAAACACACTTCTTTTCTCT
>JANIJG010006982.1:18343-29388 GCA_024611175.1 Megaceryle torquata | reverse complement strand
AAAAAAAAAAAAAAAAATCCCTGCTTAATGAACAATGATCATACAGAAGGGTTAACAGGACATCAATCTCTATTTACTTGCACTGGAGACTTTAAAATATGACCATTTCCATTTTCCTTTTTTGACTATCCCTTATAATTTCTTATCTTTTTCTAGTATCCTTAACTACACAGCATTTGTCAAACATCATAACTGTTTGACAGCTTACCCTTTAAAAAAATCCAGAAAATAAAACTGAAATGTATTTCTGCAGGAGCTGATACTGTACACCAGCAGCAAGTAGCTCATGATACCACTACAAAGGCTGGCAAGAAGCACTTCACACAATGAAGCATATTCAGACTTATTTTATTGTCCAGCATAACTTTACTGAATTCCTGCACTTTATTTTTAGCACAGAATTAAAAGTTCTCTCTCTACTTCTCCCCAGTGGTGCAAAGAAATTCAGCGAATGATGGGGTATCACCAGGATAGAACATTTTAGTTAATACAGCAGAATGGGAGCTGATCATTCCAGGAGTATTAGATGTCGTAACACAATGAGCGGCAGCAGCAAGGCTGTAAACTTCTAGGGCTGTATACTAGGAGCACTGTGCATTACTTAAATGGAAGTAAAAAACTACATGCAAAGTAGAAAATTCAGTGGAATACAGATCTGAAGTAATGAGATTGGTATTGCATACCCAACAATTTATTCCCATTTATCAGTCAGTGGTAAAGAGACCAGCCATTTCAACTCATAGCTAAACATCTGATTTACAAGATGAGGATCACCATGGTCTGCACATGCAGTTGTTCCTGATTAAATCCATGAAAACTATACAACTTGTTGCTGTTTTTAACAGTGTAAATCACTGCTAAACCTAGATTCCCCTTGACTTGCTTGTTCTCCAGCAACAATTCCTGTTTTATCCTGCACTCTTCAGCATGGAAGAACAGGTGTGCCCTGATGAGAAACCTTCTGCTGCTCAGTGTAGAAGGATATTTTCTTGCTTTTAACCCAAATTTTTGCCCATAGGGAGACTCCAATTACACAGACATTGGAATGCAAGTCCTATGCTCCCTGATGTGCTGCATGCAAGGAGCTGTGAAAGAGCCAGACCTCGTCTGCTCAACATCCCCTACAGTCTGGCCATGACGGTATTTTACAGACAAAGACTGTAGCAAGAGCCTCTACATTCATATGGGAGGGAGACAACCATCCATGCTTATGGGCTGCTTGGTAAATTCTACAGCAAATAGATATACATAGTTTTGAAGATATGGGATGTCTTTGCTATTCACCAGCATATAAACTTGGTCTTTACTTATGGACTTTTAAAGCCCCAAAAGGCTTCTTTCCTACCCATGCCTCATCAGTGGAAACAGCGTTTTCACAAGTTAAATCATGTCCCTGATTACACCTATGCAACAAATACACACTGTCCCACAATGTGAGACACTTTCCCTATGAAAATAGTTTGAAAAGATGACTCAACTACATTTCAGTGACTGAAAAGATGCAGACACAAGAGATTAAAGGATAATTATGATTTCAGATATTTCTGATTTTGTGGAGACCCAATTAATTTCAGCTACATGAGCTATGCAAGCCTGTCTAAAGGTTAAGTTAAAAAAAAAAGTAAATTCTCAGATTCAGAACCCTTCTTCTATTGAACTCCTCTTTTAATTTCCCGTTTTGCAGGCATTTAGGGATGGTGGAGAGAGAAAAGAGGCATTCCAGTTTGCTTAATGAGAAGCACAGAGCTCAACTGCCTTAGGTCCAGATCTTTTTTTTTTTTTTCTTCTAGAGTGCTATTACACAGTTCCTGCCTCTCTTGCCATAAAACATAGCGAAGCCTTTTGTATGGGTAGTACAAATATCTAACCTTTGTCATACCCCCTGCTGTTAGAGAAGAGGAGCAGCATGCAGCAGGGAAGAGGAAGAATGCACCTTATTCTCCTCCACTAAATAAGAATATGGCTGCACTTACAAATGAGCCCTTCTTTTTTTATTATTTATGAAAGGTATTTCCACAGTATTTACCACTGATATTTAATCTATCAAAATGCTTTTGTTTGTTTGTTGTTTTTTTTCTGTGTACAAAAGGCACTTTGAAAGCTGTTATAAAAAAATACAGAAGAGAAGCAGGAAGTAGACCTTAGCTCTTAGTAAAGACAATCTCCCAGTGACTTCAGGGGAACAAGGTCAGGCCTCACCTTTATTCGCAAGCATTTGCATTATTGACTTTATGAAACAAAGGCAAAGCCTTAAGTAAAGAACTCTTGAAAACCAAGGATGACTGCATGATCCTGTGTCATTAGTGATGACAGTTCCCAGCCATGCCCCACACAGTAGCTGAGACACTAGCTGTTTGCACAGCATTCAGATACCACTTTTCTGTGGTATGCAGGCCATTAAATGATATGCATACCACAGTGATGAAAACTCCTCCTTTACACTTGTATTCACCTGTTGAGCATCCACTGCCTAGCACCCTGAATTACAGGGCTGAGAAATATCTCTGTCCTCAAGCTCAGGCCCTACCCCCAATTATGCCCTCAGATTGTGTCTCCTCACCTGTCCACAGTCCCTCTTCATCAGCATACCCTACCCTTCCCTCTCCTTGAGGATATATCTATCCCCAGGCTTCAGTTTGACAGCAGGTGCTTTAAGCAGTTCAATGCTTTGTATGGGTGGAGTAAATTATATTACTGACTTTAAAGAAAAAAAAAAAAAGGACAAACAGATAGCCTTGTTAGTATACAAAAGAATAAAGTGGTATATCTAACTGAGGTATTTTTCCCATATGGAAAATTTTGCTTATTGTAAAAATCACATATTTCATTACTGGTACATTACTTACAGTATTTCTGATTGGTCCAACAAAATTGTATATGGTTTAACTGTTCTCTTTGAGGTGATTCTTTATTAGTCACATAATCCATTTTTCTACTGATTAGGGAAGACGACTCAGTACTAAATATTCTGTTTCCTCGTACAATTGATTTTTTTGTGCTTTTTCCTTCCAATATTATTTTCTCCAACGCAGTTTTGCTGGCTAGTCTTCATTAGTAAAAATCATCTGCAGATGTGCTGGAGATTTCACACTACAGCTTCAAAGACCTTTTCTAGAAACTCTGGAGAACGAAGAAATTTTTCATTCCTAATTCCATTCTTCTCTTCCCCACTGATGTAACTGTCAAAGAAAATCACAGCTATGATGACAACACAATACAGAATGAACTCTGATCCAGATCAACTACTTCTGCAGAGGCCCAGAGTCCAGAGGTGAAAATTATCTATTATTCTAAACAGAACCAGACAAAAAAATCTACCATTGAAGACCTAACCCCTTAAAGATGAGATTAATCAGGAGCAAAACCAACCAAACTCCAAGCAAGAACATTAGATTCCCAGTCTCTGACAGCTTTCCTCCATGAGAGTAGCCAGATGTGGCAAAAATGCCACCAGCAAACCCAGTGTTGGTACTTCCAGGCTTATTCCTGCCTTCAGACAGCAAACAAGACACCACCAGACACCCCCCACACTCCAACAGCTTGCAGCTAGGTGTGTCACTCTCTCCCCAATGAATCTTCTGCTGAAATTTAGTGCCAAAACATCTTTTGTGTTGTTCTGTTTTGTTTAAAGGAGAAAGAAAAAGAAAACCAAACAAACAAAAAACCAAACCAAACCAAAACAAAAAAACCCACCCCAAACACAAAAGGGAAAGTACACTAAACCAAACACTTTCAATTTACATTATTTTTTGATCACTTCCTCAGTGGCCTGCCTATAGCAAGCTAGTATTTCGCAAACTTTCAATTAAAACAAGAACAATATTCAATGCTGACAGGATGAGATGAATCAATCTGCCCATCTCTTAATTGACACAAAACAAATTTCTCTTTGACAGTCTCATCCCAGAAGTGGGGAATGAACTTCTGTACTTCAGTACTCATTTCTGCTGGAGGAGAGGGCAGAACTGAGTCAGATTGCTGGGGTTTTTAGCACTCTATACTTTTCACAGCATAAGACCTGAAAAAGGGACAGACTATCAAAACTGAGACAGAAATTAATCGATTTACAGCAGTGTAGTAAGATCAAATTGTGACTCAATCAGGTTATTATTCAATATAACTTACAGAAGAAATGGGTCTTTGCAAAGACTTAAACAAATTAATTTGCTTGCTTAGCAGAGTTAGGGCTTGTTAAAGGCCCACTAAGGTGCCTCATTGCTTTCAATGCTCTCTGGCTCATTGCTCTTTCCACACTGTTCAGTAGCTGGCTGTATTTCTGTATTTCAGAAATTTTCTTCTAACTTCAGGTAACTTCAGAATGACTATAAAATGGACTGAATACAGGATTTTGGAGTGGGGAGGAATCCATGTTAATCTATCTGGACAAATTAGACTTATCAGATATCCCATTAAAATCAGTCCAGACTAAAAGAAGCCTTTTAATCATCCAAGCTACATGGCTGAGCCATCATATGTCACAGACAGCCCACAAATAACCAGAAACAAATGAAATACAGTGCTGCACTTCAAACAAAATCAATCACCAATTTCTTAAAATTCCATCAAGAAACCTAGTGAATTTATTTCTCTCTTTTTTTAAAATCCCATCTGATAGGAGTTAATATCAATCAAAGGCATACAGCAAAAATTCTAGCTGATTAGTTGCTAAGTAAATCTGTTACTACAGGAAACATGTTCACATCTTTAACAGGTACAAACACACACAACTGCTGGGAAGAACACAATCAATTTAATAGTTTCCAAAAATCCTAGGACTGTTTATCTTAAGATCAGATCTAAATTATTTCAATTAGATGCAGATCTGTTCTGGTATTTCTCATCATTGCCAGCTTGTCAGATAATTGCCTCTCTAGCAGCTCCAGTTCTCAGTTCAACCATTAACACTTTGAGTTCTTTTATAAAAGCACAGGTATGGATTGCAGCCTGAAAGGTGGTAACTATATTACAATCATCATTCAAACATATTTTAAAAAAATACTGCAATGTAATACAGAGTTTTCTAGTTTCCTGTTACCTGCTGCTGTGTTCTGTACACAGAGGAGAAAAACATGGTTGTGTGAAGTTCATTGCTGGATACAGATGAAAATTTTTATTAATAATGACTACTCATGCTGCATCTGCACTTTATTACCACAAGCCATTATACTCATCTCTGATAAGGTAAACATATGTGAGCCCCAAATAGGGCTAGTTTACAAAAAAATGAAAAAAATACCAAACAAACCAACTGCTTTGCACCTCACATGCATGCTACATGCTTGTGTGCTTTGTCAAATCAGAACCACAAGCTGCTGAAAAACACCACTGTGCCTTAAAAAAGAGATACAGTGTGTAAGCCCAGAGTTCCAACAGATGTTTGACACAGGCTTTTACACCAGAGAAGTGTGGATACATTCTGGTCATAAAAGTCTGTGGAAGGTTTAGGGATCTATCTGGATGAAATGCACTGTATAAACATGCAGTTATCATCAGTACACTTCTGTCTTAGATAAACATCTGTCAAAGTGGAGCCTATAAAAACTGTTTTAACTTTCTGTAATTAAAACAGTATTAGAATAATCATGTTTCACCATGATAAAATATTACTGGAGACAAAGGAAGACCTTAACCATTGCTTGTAATAGGCCTTTAAAAATAAAAACCATACACATGAAAGTGATATTTTTTTTCTTACTTCTGTGATATATTTCCTTTCATGAACGTATGTTGCAAAATAAACACTATTCTTCACTGTGTTCTAAAAATGTCTGCTTTGAACTATTTAAACTATTTTAATTACTAACTGTTTTATCAGCATAAATAAAATTTGCTCACTGACCCATATATTTCTTATCTAAGTGAATGGAGCTACTTCTCCCAGATCATTTAGTGCAGGTTAGCCAGGCTTTGTGAGCAGCATATAATGATATGCAGACTAAAACCATAACTATGTCAATTTAAGGTCAAAAAGGCCTATTTGTGGTTATTATGGAAATCAGTTTAAATGTGAGGTAGCTAAACAATGTGTCTTTGCATACTGGCTCAGCAAAAAAACACAAACAACCTGCCAACATCTGCTTTTTGAAGTGTCAGATAACATTATTTCCAGGATGACATCAAGGGCCTTCATTGGCTATGCATAAGGTCAGTGAATATTAACTTCATTTACACTTGGCTGAGAATTGGCTGGTGCCAACAATAGCAGTTTAGATCCTCTGCTGAGCAGGGTTAAAAACTGACAGAAAGCTGCCATTGAGGAAGATGGATGATCGTACTAGCTGACCCTATTCCTCCCCAAGTGTCACAGCTTCAGCCTTCTTTCTATCTCAACAACAAAAGACCCTCTCTGAGCTTCCCAGTGGCCTTCAGCTTTATTGGTGCTAACAGGCCCAGACATTTTCATCGATTGGATTCTCTACCTCTTAAACACAAGAGCTTGCCCTCCCTGGCTAGCCAAACCTTGGCACAGATGTCTTTTTTTGTAATTGCTTCTCTGCTGTCTGTTGGGAAGGATGCAATCGGACAGGCGAACATCATGTCAACACAGAAAATGCTTCACCATTTATCTCAGTTTCCCAATGGCATTTTAAGGAAAGTGATATGTTGTTTGCCTGGGGGGGAGTTAACCCTTCGATGGTTCAAAGCATATATAAATACAGAAAAAGAAGCTGCTGTAACACTGCCAAAATAAAATTCTAGTGAATTTCTCCCACACATAGTTCACAAATGATAAACTAGTTTTTCCAATCAAACTACTTGGAATACACAACTCTAAACACACAGAAATCACTTCAGTGTTGCTACTCTGTATGCTTCTATGTCAGATCCTCAAGGGGCTTTTCAGTCAAGTTCAAAGTATACATTTTTTAAATAATAAGGCTTGAAGACTTAATAATGTAAACATCTGTACAATTTCCAGTCTATTTAAATATGAGGCCACAAACTTAATAAAAATTACAATAATACATTAGAAGCTTAAATGGATTATAACATCTATTAGATGAAATTAAAACAGACACCTTTTAAAATCTGAATGACAGAGTAGCTGGAGAAAGGATATAAAGGAAACATAACAGAGCTATACAGAATGCTTTGGGGTTGAAGAAAAACAAAAATTATGCTTACTGGTTTTTTTAAACACCTGCTACTGGACATGTCTGGCAAAAGAGTAATGGATTTGACAAGCCACTTGTTTGATCCAATACAGCAAATCCTGTCTTTCTGCATATGCCATGGAAACACCCATCCTCCTATCATAATTTATATATTTTCTCAGATTCTGGGCTGCACTGCATGTGCTCTGTGTCAGATTGATTGTGCAAAGCCACCCTTGAAGGCATTATAGCCAACTAGAGGACTGGTTTCCCACTGAGGTGCAATCAACAGCATTGTAGCAAACCTTGCTCTGCCTAACACAGCCAGAAGTGAAGGAGTGTGGATTGAACATCCCTATTAAAACCCAAGGCTCAAGTTATCTAGCAGGGTCTGGCACAACTATCAGAACTAAAGATGATCTAAAAACCATGCATATAAAAACTGTTGAAAAAATAAATAAATAAATGGGCAGGGGAACACCAAAACTGTTTGGGTATTTTTGGTTGTTTGGATTTTTTTTTTACAGTTCTGTAAAAAAATAAATACGATGGAGTAATTCTCTCAAATATCAAGCTGGAAATGCCAAATACATTTGATGCCACAAAGGTGGGGGAAAAAAACATAACCCAATCTGGCAGTCCAGCCTATAAAATTGAATAGAAGTATCACCCACCAAAACTAGCTCTCTGCCGTGACACAGTGTGGCAGGATGGGTCAAATTATTTCAGCTTTTCAATAGTGTTTGTAGTTATAATTGAGGGAGAGGTTGAAGGAAGTAGGGGGTCATCAAGTAAAAAGGCATTTGCTTCTAGAGAGGAGAAAAAAATGGCACCATGTTCAAACTAGGCACAATCAAAAAGGAAGTTTACCTCAGTCATAAAAACGGTAGAAAAGAAAACACAGCCATAATTCAGCCATAAACTGAAAAGATGTATGATGAAAAAATATGCGTGAAGGTAACTGAAGTGTTTTTTTGAATACATATATTTCTTGGAATGAGATGTTTATTGCATACAGCCTACCACAACATAAAATAATGCAATTGTGCAATTGTACACCAAGACTCATTATGACTTTTTTTTTTTTTTTTTACACTACTGGTAGGGAATATTGCAACAGTAATAAGGAAAAGACGTATTTTTCATATTTGTAGTGGCTCCTATTAAACAAACTGCTTTTAGCAAAGACTGCAATACTGGGCCCTTGCTCACTGTGTTAATAACAGATGGTTATGACATGGGGCCAATTCCTGTTATTCTTACACTCACAAGTAGTCCCAAGGGAATTTTTTTTTTTTTTTTTTAATGAATAAAGCTAGGAGGAAAATAAGCAGTTTTGCAACAGAAATGTTTGTGGTCCCTTTTTTCATGGGGTAAAAGTAGGGAGCTCTGACTCTTCAACACACCCTGCAAGCCCCAAAGGAAGCATTAAGGAGCCCCAGATGCGGGTACTTAGAAGCAGCAGGGTGAGAGAGTACTGGCATTTATGTATGAAACAATGACAGCTCTCAACAGATTTCCCCAATATGCTTCAGAAACCACTATCAAGGATGGAGACTGGTAGGACAGAAGTACAATACTTCTGTCTGGACTGGGTGGAACTATAGTGTCTCCCAAAGCTGACAGCTACAGGGATTTTAAAGAAAACAAGACAGATTTTTTTAACCTACAGAGATGTGTAATAGAGCTCAAGAGTTTTTCCCCACTATGGATAATCACAGAAAAAGGGCTCCAGTCAAAAGATATTGCCCTTTTCCATCATTTT
This sequence comes from Megaceryle torquata, assembly GCA_024611175.1. Classification (NCBI taxonomy): domain Eukaryota; kingdom Metazoa; phylum Chordata; class Aves; order Coraciiformes; family Cerylidae; genus Megaceryle; species Megaceryle torquata. The sequence goes on along the minus strand of JANIJG010006982.1, from coordinate 20,529 downwards.
TATGAACAGTCCTCCATCTCTTTTAGTTAACAAATCCAAGTCAACTGTGATGTATTTGTAAGCATATTCTGAAAATTAAGAAAAATTATGAGAAATAAGTACCTGTGAAGAGGGTGTATAGCATATGCTGAAGCTGACCAGGCTGTTCACCTATACAGGAAAGTATCATCTCTCTTTACGGACTATGATGTCCATAAACCACCATACTGTGTTTCTTTAGCTTAACTAATACCACCATTGTATGATCAGATGTCCACCACAAGAAGCAAGAGGAGCTGAGACACTGTTCCCACAGGGCACAGAGTACCCAGCCTAAGGCAAGTGCAATTTTTATGTGACTCACAAAGGACTTGTTATATCCTCCATTAAAAGGAGGTGTGAGACTGTCACAAGCTGTCTTCATTTCACTGAATATAAATACACTACTGACTCAGGGAAATGCAGACAACAGTATGATCAGATATTTAAAACTCACTTCTGAAGAGACTGTAGAGATTGCAAGATTGAAAAATCTCTTCCAGCTCTGCATTTCAATGTAATATAAATTAGGGTTCAGCGATTTTCTTCTACCTAAAGAATAAATTGCATTAGCATATATCCATTAGGTATGAATAGCACCTTAAAAAGCAACATCAAAAATATTGTTTCAGCCTGAACACTAAAGCACCTCTGCCACTCAGCTAAAAACAGCATGATGGGAGGTTACTCATATTTACCAGACCAAACTAAACTCTTCTTTACTGGTGACCATGGTGGTAGAAAGCTACAGTTTAACTTACAAATGAAGTGAATCTGGGATACATAGAAGAATATCCTCCCTTAAGAAAGGATAGTCCAAGCAAAAGACCTTTTTGTATACGTAAAGCTACATGTATGTTTTTATGTGTTGAGATGACCTAAGCAGACTGTTTGTGCATAGTCCCAGAACAAGTCCATCAATCAATGTCAAAATTCTTCCAAGCTCCACTTTGACTGGCAACTGACAGTCAGTTATCTCCTGAATGTTAATTAATAATGAATACCCTTGTCATTGCTTAAATACACAAAACATTTTTAAACAGTGGAATCTTAAAAATGGGGTTTGTTCTGTGAGAACAGGGATTGTATTTTCATTAAGTCCTTGTATTAAGGAAAGAAATGGAATTCCTCATTTAAAGACTGCACATCATTTGTACTATCAAGATGTGCTTGATTTTCAAAAAAAACCACCCAACCTCATCTCTACTTGTGTCATGCAATTTTGAATCTTAGTTCCTCGATACATGATTTTTAAAAGTTATACATAATATGGTGACTGTGTAGCTCTACATATGACAGAAAATCTTTAAGATAAAAGATCAAAAGTAGGCATGCCATTGTCTCCCCCTCTGTCGCAGTCACACAGGAAAAAGAAAAAGCTTGTTTTAAAAATGTTATTTCTCTCCCTTGTTTACTTTCATTATTCACTAGCAATTCCACTGGCAAGAGTTTTTGATAATAGGCCAAATAGAGACTTATTTCAACTGACAAACTAAAGCAGACAGACAAGCATACACATCTTAAAAACAAAGAATTGCCCCTTTTAATCAGCAAATTAAATGATACACAACTAATGATATGTGAAAGTGAACAAAACAGTCACAGATCACAGACTGAATATTCTATTCAAATTGCGCTGTGGCACATGATTTTCAACACTATTTAGGATTTTAAGATCATGATATTTTCACACTTTCCAGCAGCAGGCTGCAGATTAAATCTGGCTGAGACTTCCACAGGTGAGATAATGAGGTGACAATGTGGAGCCTTGGGATTTCCTAACAGTTAAAACAATGTCCATTTCCTTTAGGTATCGTTTGGCGGGACTTTATCAGTATGTTGGGTTTTTTCCTATTTAGTGTCAATAAAACTGCCTACATTTTGAAAGTTGTCCATTTGTTTGTATAAACATATTGTCTTTACACAATTAGCACAGAACAACATCTCAATTACAATACTCAAGAAAGAAAATGACTGTTAATTTTTAGTGAAGAGCTACTTGGTATGGAAAAAAACTTTTCAGTAAGTTGGATGAAAATGAAAACAGCCACTGGGTTTAGAGGAAGGAATTGCTTCTGATCAGCCTCAGGAAGCTGCTCAGGCAAGACGGTGCTGGCTGTGGTCCAGGGACTCCCATCACCCAGGCTGGGAGCCCACTAGAAGCAAAG